>JAMKQA010007632.1:0-20588 GCA_024699735.1 Posidonia australis | reverse complement strand
TTGAAATTTAAATTATTTTTTTTTCTCGGTTAAGACCTGATCTGTTGCTCTAAATGAGAATGATGCAAATGAAATAAAAGAATTCAACTCCTAGACCTTGAGATTTTGAAGTATTTCCTGTCTAAGTTTTTTCCTTCTTCGAATTTTGGACTAGTTATGCAATGAGAAGTATAAATGTTTTACTGAATGAATTAGAACGGATATATCAGTAGAGAGAAAGAAATTAAGTTGTCTATTGAGCATGTGTTTACATATATATAGGGTATTGGTTATCCAACACTAAATGGATATCTAATTACCCACTAAGACCATATAAGTCACATTACATACTCTAACACTCCCCCTCAAACTGGAATATACATATTAATCATTCTCAACTTGTTACATAAAGACTCAAATATCCCAACACTTAGACCCTTTGTGAAGATATCAGCCAGCTGATCTAAAGATGGAGTATAAGGAGTAGAGATGATTCCTCGCATGACCATGTCCTTCACAAAGTGACAATCCACCTCAATGTGCTTTGTTCGTTCATGAAAGGTAGGATTATTTGCAATGAAAAGTGCAACTTGATTATCACACCTCATAGACATAGGTGTGTTGACACCATACCTAAACTGTTCTAATAAAGACTTTATCCACGTCATTTCACATGCTGTTTGGGCTATGGATCTGTATTCTGCTTCAACATTGGACCTTGATACTACATTCTGCTTTTTACTACGTCATGTGACCAAATTTCCTCCCACATATATGCAAAAATCAGATGTAGATTTTTTGTCCCCCTTGTCACCTGCATGCCCGGACTCTGAGTATGTCATAATCCTGATGTGACCATTATTCCTATAAATCAGACCTTTTCCTGGAACACCTTTCACATAAGAGAAAACACGAAAGACACCCATCCAATACACTCTCCTAGGCTCATGCATGAACTGACTCAGTAGACTGACAGCATACGAATTGTCTGGCCGTGTCACAGTCAAGTAGATAAACTTCCCAATCAGTTTCCTGTACTGACCAGGATCCTCAAATACCTCTGAACTACTATCCCAGAAGGCTGATATCTGCTCAATAGGGGTGTTCTCTAGTTTGCATCCCAAGACACCTGTCTCCTGTAGAAGATCCAATACATACTTTCTCTGTGACAGCGTCATTTTGCCATGTGCATAGGCAAACTCTATCCCAAGGAAGTAACGAGGTTTCCCCATGTCTTTCGTCACAAAGTGACTACGAAGATGGGTTTTAACTTCCTCAATACCTTGTGTATCACTACCTGTCACTAATATATCATCCACATAAACAGCCAGAATAACACATCCATGATCTATGCGCCTGTGAAAAACTGAGTGGTCTACTGTACACCGCTGAAATCCCCCAACAAGAACAACCTGACTGAACTTCTCAAACCAGGCTCTGGGACTTTGTTTGAGGCCATAAATTGCTTTCTTGAGTCTGCACACACGATCCTCCCTCTGAGCATCATACCCTGGAGGCTGCTCCATCAGAACAGACTCAATCAGATCATCATAGAGAAAGACATTCTTGACATCCAACTGGCAAAGATCCCAGGAGTGATTCAGAGCAAGAGAAAGGATAACCCTGATAGAATTTAGGCGAGCAACAGAAGAAAAAGTCTCCTCATAATCAATCTCCTGCGTCTGAGTAAAACCACGAGCCACCAGTCTAGCTTTGTACCTATCAATGCGTCCATCTGCATTGTATTTTATGGTATAGACTCACTTACAAGAGACCACTTTAGTCCCAACAGTTCTGACCACTAACTCCCACGTACCACGACTAGTGAGGCAGCTATCTCCTCATCCATAGCGTTCTTCTAGTGAGGAAGGGAAAGTGCCTCCTGATAGAACCTGGGAATAGTCTGGGAAACAAGAAACAAGGCAAAACTGCGAAACCGGGGATGAAGATAATCATAGGAAACAAAATGAGAAATAGGATGTGCAATAGAAGATCAACTACCTTTTCGAAGTGCAATGGGCAAGTCTGAGACTGTAGTGGATGGATCTGCATAAGCGGAGGAGGATGGTTCATTGGTAGGAGACACTAGAGCACGCTACCGTCACTGATAAACCTACAAAGGACGAGTAGCCACTTGTGGTAAAGTGGGTGCATCGTGAGTCTCAACATCCTGGAACTCAACAACAGAAGGAATGGGAACAAACACACTAGAAGAAAGGGAGACACTGTAGTACAATTCTGACTCAAAGAAAGTGACATCAGCACACACAAAATATCGTCTTGTTGGAGGATGAAAACAACAATACCCATTTTGTGTACGTGAGTATCCAACAAATACACACTTGAGAGAGCATGGAGACAGTTTGTCTAAGCCAAGGGTAAAGTCTTGAACAAATGCCACACACCCAAAAACTCTAAGTGTCAGGCCAAACAATATACACTCAGGTTTAAGCCGACGGACAGGAACTTCAACCCCCAAAGGAGTGGAGGACATGCGATTGATGAGATAAATTGTTGTAAGCACCGCATCAGACCACAACTGCTTCGGGACATTCATATGGACCATAAAGGTGCAGGTAACATAGAGAATATGTCGATACCTGCGTTTTGCCATCCCAATCTGCTGTGAGGTGTGTGAGTAAGAAGTTTGATAGAGAATACCTAAGGAAGAACAATGAGAAGTAATCCTGGATTGCATAAACTCAAGGGCATTGTCAGTCCTCAAAAATTTTGGAGTAACATTAAAATGATTCTTTATTTCATTAAGAAAATTGCAAAGTACATCATAACTTGACTCAAACCTTTCAACAAATAAATCCATGAAACCCAGAAGAAATCATCTACAAAAACAATATAGTACCTATGTCCCGACATAGATAGGACTTTAGACGGACCCCATACATCATAATGGACTAACTCAAAACACGTAATAATAGACGCAAGACTTAACCTTTTAAAGGAAGCTCGATGATGCATCCCTAACTGACAGGACTCACACTGAAAAGAAGAAACAGATCGCCAAGGTAATGCCTGCTGAAGTTTCTGACAAAAGGAATGTCTCAATCGGTAATGCTACAGGGATAAAGACTCAGAAGTAGATGCGACAGAAGCTAATCCTGGAGGTATCTCATCACGAATTAGCAGGTATACTCCATTACCGCACTCACGGCCCAAATCAATCCTCCTCTTCGTCTGTAAATCCTGAAAAATACAATAAGGAAAAGAAGGTGACTGAACAGTTTAATTGTTTTGTAATAGCGCTAATGGAAAGTAAATTGACGGAAAAAACTGGAACAAAAAGGACTTGTTCAAGTGGTAATTAGGGAGAGGCATGTACAACCCCTTCTCCAGACACAGGACAGGTTCGACCATCAACAATGGTCATAGTACGAAAAGTAAATAACTGAGACAACTGAGTAAACAAACTACGTGTACCTAACATGTGGGAGGAGGCACCGGAATCAATGATCTAGGAAAAGTCCCTGGATGCAAGGAAGGCACTAGTACCTGAGGAGCTCGCATGAGTAACCGTGGCGGTAGAGTCTGTGATCTTTAGTTGCTGGAGTCGCTCATAATCTGCCTGTGAAACGGTGGAAGTCTGCTCCTCAGTAATAACCGCAGCAGTGGAGGACTCAGTAGTGACATGAGTAGTCTGTGGTCTGCCAATAATGTCCCAACATTTCTCGACCTTATGCCCCAAGCGACTGCAATGTGAGCACCGTGGACGTCCACCTGTGTCACCTCGTCCACAACCACCTCCTCAAGAATTGCCACGTCCATGTCCACGTGTGGCTGCCATAACAGATGGCTCAAACACAGGATGAGTCGAGGCTGTAGAAACTAGAAACCTAGAGAACCTTGCTGAAAGTCGTCTGTAAGTCTGGGACACTGTCAGCTCTCAAAACCTGACCTCGAAAGTGAGAACTAATCTCCGGGTTAAGACCAGAAAGATAGGTTGCAACTGCTAATTTCTCCCAGTACTGGCGAAGTCTGGTGATATCCACTGTCAGTGGTTGATATACATCTAACTCGTCCAATAGTGCTCGAAGCGCAGTGAAGTGTTGTTGAACAGACTGATCCCCCTAACGAGGAATGAATATCTGTTCATAGATCTCACAGACACGAGAGATGTTCTTCTCGTGACCATAAGTAAGACGTAAGGTATCCCAGATCTTCTTGACAGGTCGTAATAGGATAACGCCTCATGCAACTTGGGACTCCATGCTATTTGTCATCCAGGGGCGGATTCGGGTGGGGGTCAGTGGGGGTTTTACCCCTATTGGACTTTCAAAAAAAAAAACAGTATACTAAGTATAATGTTTTGTAAATAACCCCTTAAAACCTCAGTTACTCTCTTTCCCCGCATCCCTCTAGGCCTCTCCCACGCTTCAACTCTCTACCTCATCTCTCTCGCGACGGGTGCCCTATTCCCTAAAATCAAGAGATGGTGTGATAGCCGCCAGGAGAGTGACGACGATAGGCGACAGCTCTCCTTGATTCCTCCTCCACAGACCACAGCCCACAAGGCCAACGTCCAACTCCAACCGTCCTTCGTCCAAGAACCACCCTGTCTAGTGTCCACAGGCAGGCAACAATGACGAGCGACGACCATCTTGTCGGCATACTCTAGGTTAGGTTTTCCCCTTCAAAACATTTTCCTTCTTCTTCTTCTTCTTAATGTTCCTCCTCTACTTTCCTTTCTTGAATAGTCCATCTGTGTTCAGTACTTCAGTTGATTGTTTTCTGAAATCTAACTTCTCGTATTACTAGTATGATCCTCTTGTACACTATTTATTTCATCCTACAATAGGATCATCAGGACTTCACAAATTCTTAACCATCCTAGTATTCGATTAACTTTAACATGAAAACTCCACAACCATTCTTGATAGACATGAAATTTTTTATATAATTTGTTGAATGCCAAAAATAAGAGTCAAAAGATAAGTCCCATGGAAATGAAGTAACACAACAAGTTAATAAGGAAAATAGTAAACTAGACATTAGGTGATATTAGGTACTTCCTTAGTAAGCAACCATCTGGATAGAATTTAAGCTTCTTCACTGATCATTACTATTGTTAGTTATCTACTATTATTGTTAATTTAAAAAATTTCGTGTACTTATGGTGCTCTGATCATTGAAATTTGTTGATGATCTAGAATTTTAGTTCATTGAAATAGTCTCTTTTTAAAAAAGATATGTTGATGCTTTTTAAAGTAGACATATTTTTAGATTATAATCATGGTGTCAATTTTTTTTTGCATCTACTTTGATAATTTAATTTCTATAGCCCCCACAGTGAAAAATTTCTGGCTCCGCCACTGTTGTCATCCATGTAATAACAACAATGTCATCTGCAAGCCAATCTTCATACTATTCTGACTTGATATCAGGAGGAGGGTGGGTGAGGTGCTTCAGTTTTCTGTGGGCTAAGACAAATGTCTCAAAACTCTAGGACCACAATATATAGTTGGATCCCGAGAGCTTTTCAGATGTACCGCTCATATTTTTGACAAACGTGTCATGAGATGCCATAGTTTTTGACTGAAAAAATACTAGAAAATTGCTGGAAAATGTCTGAAAAATTAACAGGAGTGAACCGGACTACTCACCAAGGTCGTGGATGTGACGTATCCACGTACGACGGAGACCGGAGGCTTGGAAAGGCCTAGAACATGGCCAACACAGCCACTACACCACACAGGAAGGGCTGGACAGCCCTTTCAGACAGAAAGGAGAGCACCTAAGGCATCACCGACGGCTGCACAGGCGCCGGTGACCCTTGTCAGCGTCGTCCGACGGCCTGGCCTGATGTGGCCGCCGACAGATGGGGAGAAAGAGGGTGGAGAAGAAGCCGATGTGACCTGGAGAGAGTGCTGGCGTGATCTAGAGCGGCGGGGCTGAGTGGGCGGCGGCCGACAGCAACAGACGGCGGCGGGCGGCAGCCGGAGAAGGTGGTCCGGTGGCTACAGTTGCTGTTGTGTGTCCTAGGGTTTTTTTTTTAAGAGTCTGGTACCAAGTTGAGAAAAAGAAATTAAGTTGTCTATTGAGCATGTGTTTACATATATATAGGGTATTGATTATCCAACACTAAATGGATATCCAATTACCTACTAAGACCATATAAGTCACATTACATACTCTAACAATATCAATGCATAATTTCATACAATAATACAATATGTCAGTGAGAATCTGAAATTTCTTTTCTTATTTAACTTATTTATGTTAATTAAATGAATAACTGACACTACACAAAATAACTGATGCCCAAGGTGCCCCAACTTACCACCTTGGCATATAGTTTGTCCATTAAATTAACATAAATTCTTATTTTTAGCCTATTCTAATTTACCATGCATTCATAATAACAATAAATTAATAGAATACGATGATGTATCCCCTACATGTTCAACACTCCAATTTCCTAATTCTGAGAATTTGCAGTTTCCCTATATCCACATTATGTAGTATCCCATATCGGTGAGAAAATGTTTTAGATGAAAACCATAAGATACCATTCTAACTAACCTATAAGATTTTTTATATTAGAAAATTACAATAAACTTGAACTGTATTCAGCTAGATTAAATTAGATGAAACTGAAACTGGATAAATTTATGATAAAGAAGAAATAAGAACTCCCTTCTGTTGAAGAACTTGCATTTTAAGCATTTTAAGTATATACCTGGGTAGCATCTGGCCCTTTCTCAGGTTCAATACCAAGTGTGGTAACAATCTCTTGACCCCTTCTAGCAATCATGGATTCTCTTTCAATAGCTTCACAAGCTTCTTGTTTCCGAGCATGTACTTCCTCCTTGAGCTTTCTCTCAGTTTCTCGTTTCCGAGCCTCTTCTTCCTCCTTGAGCTTTCTCTCAACTTCTGCAGCTTCCTTTTCTAACCAGTCCTGCTCCTCTTTTCTTTGGCGCTCTATAGTCTAGGAGCAAATGCAATTTTAAAAGATACACTATACACCATTCATTGACTAGAAGCAACCAATCACTAAAGGTCAAAACATGAAGCTCAAAAATTAAAATAGCATACTTGGTCAGCTTCAAGTGCAGCCTGGAATGCAGCATCTTGTTCCTCCCTCAAGTGCTTATTCCTCATCCGTTCTTCTGTCTTAATCCTATTCGTGAGAAGAAGTGGGCCATTCTCCTCAAGCACCTGTTGAAGGGTCAAGATCATCTCCTCTGGAGACTTTGGTCCCTCAATCTGCACACAAAATATTTATAACTGTAGACCAATCATAAACATGTGGAAATAGAATTGAAATACATGGATGATCTAACCAATGGGCAAATGTTAACAACAGAAGATCTTACAGACACATGCACATAATAATATTGTTAAGTATACGAGGAGTACCATGCCTGGACAAGACATGAGGAATGACCATCTTAGAGCCTCAGCCCTCATGCCATCTTGTTCATATGTTTCACCCGCATTCCTTTATTCCCACTCTTTTTACACTATAAACAGTTTTCTTTTCAGGAAATGCTAAAGACATTCCACTGAATAAATCTGTAATAAAGGAACGCAAACCTTCCACTTCTAGCCATCCCTCCTATGATAAGGTATACAAGAATATCATAAACAATAAAGAAAGGTAACACAAGATACACTCTCCTAGCAACACATTACTGACTCCTGATTGAGAAGACTTGCAATTATGAGTTAATTGCTTCATCTGAAGATCAGGAATTAACGTTTAAGGGGTTTCAATTATTAAAAGGAAAAATTCAATCAAGAGTTTGTAAATTTGAGAAAATCAAGAAAGAAAGCTCTCTCAACATAACTACATTATCAAAAAAGCTACCACATGGAATACTTCTCCAGCTATTGCTGTCATAGAAAAACGTCGTGAGCAAAGTCAAACAGGCAAAAGAGGCAGACAGTTGATGGAAGCGGACTGAAAAGACGAGTACCTGCTGAAGGACGGTAATTCCCTGGTCAGACGAAGGCAAGATAACAGCACAAAATGGAAACCATGACGCCATCAGACTGTTGCACATCTTGAACCCCTCGGTTCCTCTAACATTTCCACCCCAAACAACAAAATTGGCATTGATGAACTCCGCCACCACATCGACACAAAGGCAGTCAGAACAGAACCGCGGCGTATCAGGGTGCTCCGGCGAGTGCAAGTACACAAAGAGCAGCTTGAACTCCCTCTGAGACTGCCGCAGAGCCTCCATGAACTCCTTCGCAACAAAATGGGGCCTTTCTCCCGAAACACCACCACCATACTCAAACCCGAAAGTCTCACCAAAATGAACCGCTTCATCCGCCGCAGACTGATCCGCAATAATCGGAACCATCGCCGCCGCTGACGTCAAAGCAGCAGGAACAGGAGCGGTGTCACGCTGTGGCGAAACCCCTAGCAGGTCGAGCGAGCGAGAGAGCGCACCTGCGGCGACCCAGGCTCCAAGGCCGACGACGCCGGCAGTGACGTAGAACGGTAGCGAGATGAGCTTCCAGGCAAGGCCGGCATCGGGAGGACCCGTGGAGGTGGAGGTGGAGGTCCCGGCGGCATTGGGAGGAGGTGGAGTTGAGCGATCGCGATCGGCGGTGGTAATGAAGGAGGAGACGGCGAGGTCGAGGTCCCAGTTGTGGATGGAGAGGATCTCGAGGCAGAGGTCGGGGTCTTCGATGCCACTAATGGCCTGGAAGCAGGCTAGTTTGTCGTCAGTCGCTGCATCCGCCATTGGTAGGGTTTCGAGCTGCTTCTTCTTCGTCTTTTTCCTCCTCTTCTTCTTCCTCTTCACCTGACGTTCAGTCGTTGACAAGATCAAAGGCGAAAGGGGTGGTGGGATTTACAGTGGTATGTAAGAGTGCGAGTTTGGGGCTGTTTTCCCTCGCTGGAGCAGAAGGGAGAAGAACAATTATTAGTCTTAATCAACTTTAATACATCTTTATCAACTTTCCGAAGGAGAGATGGGACACAATGAGACTGAGAAGGCACGTCCCCCCGTGTGTTCCGTGCAATGGAGCAGCATGTACGGTTTTCTACCATTTTAATACTCCAGACCATCTTCGATTTTGACTTTGTTATCAGTAGTAGTTTGATAAATTCGGACAATATCGTACAATTTCCAGAGGTATTTGTATTTCAAGTTCAAACTGCACTTGGCTGATGGTGTGGAAAGACCAGTGAAAGTTACGCCCGACGATACTGACAAGATCGTCTAATTAAACAATATGTTAATATCATTTCTTAATGTATAGATGCTATCATTGCAGAACCAAAAGGCCCTTAAATTTGGGATTTATTTCTACAATGTACATTCCAATCCCAGGGATTGCAAACCATAAGCTCGTGTACTAGATTACTAAGCTAAACTTTTCATAATTTTCATAATGATCCTATTTTAAAGATCTATTTGATAAAACTTCAACTTTTTAACTTAAATATAGAAATTAATTTCTTACAAGAAACCATTACAATTCAATTTCTAGATATGTAAAGAAATTACTACATTAAAAATTACATATCTCTAAAGAACTGATCGTATTTGGTAAAATTATTAAACTATTATAATTTCTAAAGAAAAACTATATATTTAAAAATTATCCATAAATTTTAAATTGTTTTGTCAACGTGATATGAAGAAAAAAACTAGATTGTTTCCAAAGAACAACCCAATGGACTTTTGCTTTGCTACGTTAAAATCTGTATCCAATAGAAATACACATGTTGACCTAAAGATGATGTCAAATACAGGATTTCATATCCAATATACTTCCAGTGAGGAGATGCTACAACAAATGAGAACCTATAGTTCCTCAATTAAAACACTGCTTGTAGGTTCTCCCCTTGCGTCCGTTTTTGAATTTTTAAGCTCCTGTTCTACTTTCGAGAGTGAAGCTTTTTCTGCACTCACCATACTCTGCGTGAAAGACCAAGCCTGCCTGGGTTGTTCACGAACCCAGCACATCAAAAAATACAGCTTCCTGTCAGCCGACTTTAGCTTGCTCCGACTTTCATCCCTCTTTGCCTTCCCTGGTTTTTCGGTTTTCAGCATTTTTAAACTGGCTAGAATTAGTCTTCGAGTATCACAGAGCAAGCAGATCAGGGCATTGGTGCTCAGGGAGAGTAGGATGATGACATCATCAATAAGCCCCAATGCGAAGCGGAAACCACCAGCATGCCTATAAATTGGTGAGCAAGTTTCCTCTATGCATTTACTCAGTGTCTCTGCAATGGTCTCTGGCTGACCACCTTTTCCCAAAACTGATGAAATGTTCAAGATGACCATGGCTGCACCCAAGGGATCACAGTTCCAATCTCCATTGTAGAGTCGAAGGGTAAAGCAATGGCTGTATAAGACATCTACCAGGTGGACACCTAGAAGTGGTGATGGATCTGTGCTACTCAGCTTGCTGAGTGGTGGTAGAGGAGTATCTGGTCCAGCTGGAATCCCAAACAAATTACTCTCAGGTATATCCTGTGATGATGTTTTGAAGTCACATTCGTCAACTGGTCTAACAAGCAGAGTTCCATCTTGACCAAGGGAGATTGTTCTCGCAGAGGGCTTCAGCCACCAAGGCTCCCATGGCTCTATCATCTTGCTTAGGTTTCCAGATGCCAACACTCTCTGAAATTGCTTCATTTCCTCAGCTGACAGGTCTTCAAATTGGAGATTATTTCCTGAAGATAACAACAAATTAACATGACATCATATTTGGATCGAAGGAAACGAAGCTTACAACTATAATAAGAGGAGGCAATACAAATAAAAGAACAACGGAAAAAATTCATTAAAGATATAAAACAAGAGAAAAGTGATTAAAATGTCACCATTACAACAATTGAAATTATGTCAGATTAGTTTGCTTCAAAACCACCAAACAATAGCACTTTCCACAGGAAAAAGAAAGAATAGTTTCATAATGCGGTAATTTTATATGAGCTTCAGAAATCTGAAAATAAGATTAACAACAATATCATAATAATGATTATATATCTCCATTGTCCAAGGAGAAATTATAGCTGATATTAAAAGCTACCAGAATTGGACAATTAGTTGATGAAATTTGGCCAATTTCACCCTGAAGCACTTACAGATTGAGCATTAACACATCAACATAGTAGAAATGTACACCAACATATTTAATAATGCACATCAACCTATTGGATGATTGCCAACAAGCAAATGGTTCCATTGTTGACTTTTAGCTATAGTATGTAAGTATTTGCATCAGAATGCAATCTGGATTTATTCCTACACTATCACTAAACAGTTTCGAAGAAAACAAAACATGCAACTGGAAAATCATTCAGAGTTGAAGAATAACAATTTCTCCTTCATTTGCACATCCACTAGAATGTGCTCCTACAGTTGTTATGGAGCATGACGTACCAAAGTTCATTGCATATAATACATTGTTTCAGCTTGTCAAGAATTTCAAGCTGTGTAAGCACCACCATTTTTGCATTCACACTAGAATGCAACCACTTTGGGCAAAATTCATCCATATATTTAACTTAACAAGTTCAAATGCAGCATTTAATTCAAAAGTACTAAAAGGTTTTGACTAGACACGTAACAGTAAGTAGCATACCAGACAAAAACTTCTGGATTGTCTCCTGAGATAGAGTGAAATCTGCCCAAAAAAGGAACTAATTGAAGATCAGGGAAACTCTAGAAGCATTACAGTTTAAATTTAAACAACAAAGGCAGCATAAAAGAGGTGGATACCAAACGTTAAACTAGATAATTTTGTATTGCAGACAAGAACAGAAATTACATGTATCTATCTTACCAACTGATTTATTTTTCATGATTTGCGATGGAGCTATTTTCTATCTGAGTCTTTTTTTTAAGGGAACGTTGATTAAATTTTATTAGAAATAATCATCGCATAATTCCATAAAAGACAGTTGAACAGTGAATTAGGCAACTGACCATAATAGGATCCTCTAAAAATTTGATAAACCCACTAGTATGTATCATCCCACATAGCTTAGTGAGAAGTGATGAGTGAGGGGCTATATAGACATGAGCATAAGGTAAGGTACTTTACTGCTTTAGAGTTTTTCAGTGATATGGAAATGGAAGGACTCTAATTTAAATAAGTCATAGACTATGATCATGGATCATGGGCCGAGCTGAGTATGCCTTGGGCTCGGGCCGTGACAGTAAAGCCCTAAGCTATCACATATTCATGAAATAATGCTTATCCATTATGATTACAATGTTAAGGTATATGACTTAAAGACTATGTGTGGAGGTGCTAGGGTGAGCACATGTTGTTTGGGAAAAGAAAGCAATATGGCATACCATACACTCAAATTTATATGGTATTTAGTATCCCAATCAACCATATGCACATGTAGATTGCAGAAACTAACATGACATCTAGTGTATGGCATCCAAAAACTCCACTAGTACCCTTTATACATTAACTCCTGAATCCTGATATAACTTAAGGTAACCTCCTACAAATGTTACAATCTATTTAAAATATATTTATCCTCCACTCCACTCATCCCCTCTATTCAATCCTCCATTCCATAAGACAGAAATGATAATAAATAATTCCTTCACTCCTTGGAAAACTGTATGATTTCTCTTGAACCAAGACAACCACCATATAGTTAGAGGTATAAGCTTCCACATTTCCACTTATCATGAATATTTGAACAACACAAAGCTTAACAGACATCATTTGACACTTGAGAATTGAGACTTCATACGATACATTGAGAATTTTACATCATCCTGCATGTTTGCATAAGTGATCTTCTCTAAAAACCATTAAATGAAAAAAAAGGGTTTAGAAGTTAAAAGGAAGTACAAGAGAATGTAGGCTAGCATGCAAGAGAAGAAACATCACGAAATATCAATTACAAGGTCGTGTCTTAAGCATGTGAAAAATCCAGTATACCAGTACAAAAATGGTGGATGAAAAAGGTAAAATACAGATATGAAGAAAGAAGCATGAATTTGAAAGACATGAAAAGACTATCGGTTAGCAATTAGTGTCGTCTTCAGAACCATTTGCATAGGCATGAGAGTTAAACTTAATGTATTTTTTAGCCTTTCTCATCTTTTTGTTTAAGGAGTTTTCAACAATGATGTCCTTCATTTTGTTAAGCATAAGAGTTAAGGCCCACCATGAAAATTCCTGATATGTATTTTTGGAAAATAATGTATTTTTTATATTTGGAACAAGCAACTTTTGAAGACTGAGAGCTTCAACTTGTATAGAAGAAATTGTGGGCAGGAAATTAAATCTAAAAATAACTTTAAGAAATTCAAGCATACCATCTTCGTCCTCATATTCTAGCTCTTCCTCTGAATGGAACCGCTTCAGTATGTCCAACATCTTCCGCTTTGTTTCATCTTCTGGTTGTATGTGCCGCATCTCCTCCATGACATTCTCACGCATGAATGATTCCGTACAACGGGCACTATGCCCCTGTTTCAGTCAAACACAATCGCACTTAATGGTGAACAGAACTTCAAACAGAATGCAAAATACAACCAGAAGGATAGACCTAAGCTTAGAACTTTAGAAAAACCCCTAACAAATTACAACTTTCTGATTCATATAAACCATCTATCATCCTACCTTGTAGCATTGAAGTGAACAATGCCGTGAATTGCACCTAGGGCAGGTGTACCGTGCAAATTGCTTCTGGCAACTGCAAATCTCACACAAAAAAGAATGTCAGCACTGTGACCAGAAAGTACAAAACAGAAACCCTAGGCAAGAGTGACTTACACACGACAGACTATTCTAGCCTCAGGCATGGAAGCAGATGCAGGAGGCTCCTGAGTGACAACTGGTTCCATTTGATGACTACTCCAAGAACTAGCCGGGACTAATCCGTAACAGGACAAGTTCTGGAGAGCAGATCTAAGGCCAAGATTCCAATCAAACCTGTTTGCTGACATGTTTATTGCCAAAAAAGGAGCTTCAATATCATTAAAGCTTCACTTCTAAAACCAGTAAACTATCAACCATCAATAGAGGGTGAAAGAATTATTCAAACAAAATTGCTAACCTCAAGACTAACACTAATATTCACTATAACACATGCAGAACAGAAAAAAAGGATCCACTACATTAGAGTTAAACATGACAAAGGCAGGATGTGAGGGAAGGTAAGGTGCAACAATATTGGTGACAGATGGAGATCACTTAAGCGTTATTGCAGGAGTACAACATCAGGAGAATTGAAGGCAGAATGAAGGAAGGTTTGCGTAATCAAACATCATAAGTCATAACAGTAGTCAGCAGAGCCGGCATCATGGAGGGAGGGTCATAATATAGGTGGACAATTTAATTGCTACTAAGAAGTGCTCAAGAATGCGTTAAAACCAAATAGACAATAAGAAAAGGTTAAGTTTTTTTTCCCCAATGATCGGTTCATAATGGTTCAATAGGTGCCAATATACACATTTTAAAAATTTTAAAAAAATTTACCAAGCCTTAGGCATCCTATATTCAGTTGAACGAGTTTGAACAAGCTCTAAAAAGTTTTAAAAAAAAACTTAAATACTTGTTATGTTATTATGGTATGTATAATTTATACGTAATATGCACACTATGCCTTCCAATCTATTATAAAACGTGAAACACACACACGATACAGATTATATTTCTACACATGTACATGCTATACAGGTTTAAACAGGGGTTTAATGAAAAAAATCGCCGAAGTCTAGAAAAACTAAAAAAAATGACTAGCATATAATCAACCACATTGATCAAATTATCTAAATATATGAAATCAACATTCAACCAAGAGTAATTTAATTCAAAAAAATAACCTGAATAAATTAATTGCAGCAGCAATCACAAGTAATTCAAAAATATAATTAAATAACTAATACGTAACAAGAATAATTAAACCACTAAATACCTAGAGAAGGAGAAGGGGAAGTGCACTTGCAGCAGCAACAATGTCGCCGGTGATTGTCAAAGAGAAGAACAAGAAGAGCACTTGCAGCAGCAGCAACATTCGATGGTGTAGAAGGAGAAGAGAACTTGCAGTAGTTGCTGGCAATTGTCAAGGAGGAGAAGAGCAATAACTGTCGATTCTCAAGGAGGTGGAGAGAGAGGACCAGCAGCTGTCGCAAAGGAGGCTCTTGCCATAGGAAGGAGGAGGAGGAGTAGCAACATATCTTCGAGAAGGAGAAGAAGGAGAAGGAGAAGGGAGAAAGGACAGAGCAGCAACCGCAGGAAGGAGGAAGGGAGGGATCGACTTCGTGGAGCAATTCCATTTTTTTTAATCAGGTAAAATGGATAATTCAGGTAACCCAATTAATGGCAGCCTTTTCTACTGCCAGAAACATCCATGTATCCACATACATGGTTGGTATGAGGAAACACAACCATGTACATGATGTATCCATATCCATGTAACGTAAAATCTCGTCCCTGAGAAACAAGAATTTTCTTTTATTCTCATATTTGCTATTACTATCAATACTTAGTCATTTACTCCATTAACAAATCCAACAAAAGTCTCCTAGACTTTTAATAAAATAAATTGACCAGAAAACTTAAATAGTTAAAATCTAAGAAACAAGTCTCATAATAATATCCTTTGAGTCTTATCCCACAATAAACAAAATGTATAATTGTTTTAATTTTTGTAAAAACTAAGTTAGCTCAACCTTAGAATAAAATTCCTAAAACTTCAACTAGTACCGCTATACTACTGCCTCACCTAAGGAACTGAATAACCAACAAAAGAAATTTAATAAAACAAAAGACTCAATAAGTGGGTGTGTATCTCCCTACAGAGAATATAATCACCCTTCATTTAAAATCTAAATAAGCTATTATGAACTGAATATCTTTATTATGAATAGAAATAATAATGATAGAACAGATGATTTGCAACTATGAACGAATTCAATATGTTAACCACAATAATCTTAAAAACCATCTAGATCTTGATAATATAGAAAGAAACACTTTTCTTGAGAGAATCTAATTATTGTAAAACTCTTTAAATAAGCATAAGAGGAAAAAAAAACCCATGTCTCTAATTATGTATGTAAATGGGATTATAAGAAAAATTCTTTAAAAACAACTAATATCTTTAAAAATAATTCTCCTCAACCATAAGGACAAATCTCAACTTCGTGGTTAACGTAACCTCTATCTTAATAACTCTTCATATAGTATTTCCCTAAAAGTCCAAAAAGTGTGCACATCGAGCATTTCAATTCCACACTATAGTTGTTATTACCAAAATAAAATTGAAGGTCCGGACTCCTGGTCTCCTACAGTGGACCCTCACGCATTCAAATCAGTCTAATCTGGAGCAACTCGTTTTGAGATACTAAGAATGAAACTCGAATAACACGAGGATACAAGTCAAAATCTTGAAACCTTTAAAGCCAAAAGTATGGAAAAAGATAAATTCTAAATTTTTTCATAAAGACCACATGTCTAAGAGTAGAATTTTCAACACGTGCTCAAACAAATTAAAATTCTAGATGCCCTCCTTTAAGAATCTTGGCATCTCATTTGCTCAAGGATTTTCAGAAATAAAACCTGACATCATCCCTATCATTAAAAAAAAATCAGAACTTCCACTTGGCAAAATCCTGGCATGAAATTATCCAATTCTAAATGCACTTGTTCAATAATTTTTTTTGAAAGTATTCAAGATCATCTTCACAAAATAAAAGAACAAAATTTATAAATTCATTTGTCTAAAAGAAAATATCAGACTTATAGTTCACTACCAGTGCTGAGAACAACTACATACACACACACACACCCCTATATTCCCTGTTAACTTCAACCAACAATAAACTTTCATAAGCAAAAATTCGTTTTTTCACATTAAATCTCAAAATCTGCATGAACCTGAACTAGCAACAAAGGAAAACACAAGCGATATCTATTGCTATTACTTGTGCAACAACTACACAACCAAAATAATTTCATATGAATTTGCATAGATGAGATTATGTTGATATTCAAGACTAGCCACCAAAGAATCGAATTAGACTTAATCAATTAGTAACTAAAATATCACAGGATCACTTGACATGGATTTTTCACCCTTGTATCATAACTAGAATATCTAATAAAACCAAACCCACTCACCAAAATGTGACCAGGTTACTCCACCAACGATCAAGGATCTCATCCTCCAGTACGTTGATTTCCTGAGCAAGGCATCATATACCCCAAATAAGAACTAAACCCAAAACAAACACTCGGCACGAGAAGTGTAAAACTAATCCCTAAATCCTAATCCACCATGATCACAGTGTTTGATCCTGGGGTGTGTGTGTGTGTGTGTGTGTTAGGGCTTCGAACGACTCTGAAAGAGAAAACCAAAATTCGACAGGGGCAAGAGGAGGTGGAAGTCTCACCACCAGAGTGACGACTGTGCGGGGAGGGCCGACTGATCTCCCCAAGTTCTGGTCCACCACGCCACGCCAACGTTGCCTCAACTGGTTGCACGAACGAAGAGAAAGAGATGACGACGAGTTAATTCACCGGCTGCTCTTCTCTCCTCTGCAAACGCCGCCGCTGGAAGAAGAAAGTAGGGACTCGGGACGGAAGAAGAAGAAAAAGAGGAGAGTCACCAGTTGGGGAAGAGAGAAACTCTGGGGTATAAGGCGGGAAAATTATGCTTGGACCCTTAAGTATATGCCTATAACTATAAAGACTAAAAAAAGGACAAAGAATTTTGGAGTGTTACATGTAATCACCCATATAGGGCCTAAACAACACAATTAGTGTCCACAAACGTGTATATAGTCCTATCGACTGTTTTTTTAGTCCTATCGACTGTTTTTTTAGTCCTATCACCTGTTGACCAAGTTTCCTACTGTTTGTGCCTATTCAGGAAAACAAAAGAAACTAGAATATAAGTGTTTGTGCTTATTAACAGATTTCAAAGGAAAGTAGACATTGATAATTTCATAATTATTAACTTAAAACTCAATCAAATATCTCTCAAAATATAAATTTGAGTCATACAAAAGGTCAAATAACATTACAAATTCTTAGAAATAAATTACAATAATCAACCATGTCACATAGAATTCATGATATTTTCACGCATTTGATCTGCTTTTTCTTTTTTTTGTTCTTGAGTTAATCCAATACCATTATATATTTCTTCTTCCTCGTCCAACTCTTGAACAACTTCTGGAAGATTGACTTCCAAAATTTCTTCTAATTCATCTATGCATCAAATAATTCTATGTAAACGTTCTAGACATACATGCTTTCTTCACTTTTTGTCTAGACACTACATCAACGTAACGCAATTTTTGAATCAGTAGCTTCACCATATATTATTATACCCAGTTACCTGCCAACTGGTATATCATGATTGAAGATGGGTTTGTTTTGATAGTTTGGCTAGAAATTGGCATCACTGGAGGTCCTCAACACAGACTCCAGATATGACATGGATTTATAGTTGTAATTACGATGATACAATATTCAAGTCCTATGTTTCAGACAAAGTCCAGATTTAGTGGTAATAATGACAATATAATATTCTCTTCAAGCATGTCTCAGAAAACAATATATTAAGAAGAGAAGACTATATTTACAATATTCTATATTTACAAAGGAAACCCTTTTTGGGTCATGACATTCTTCAACCTACATCATTAACAGAGCCATCTTAGAGTGCAATATTCTATTGTCAGGGTCATGATAATAGAATTGCAACAAAAAAAGATGGTTCTTCCAATATATAGTAGATATAAAGCAAACTCAGGTTCCAACTAATCCAGCTTAGCAGACAAATTTGGGGAAACAAATGTTAATTCCTGATGCAAGTTTTCTAAGAAGCAGAGCTTCAGCCTGAAATATATTACATTCAAGGTTGCTGTCTGCCATGAAGTGAGCCATTTCTGCAAAAAGAAATGAGAATTTATGCATTTACTGAACTAGACCATTTTCCAAGCTAGCAGATATAAAGGAACACAACCGGTTGGTCTTGCAATTTGTCACATAAATCCTTCTGGACCTTCTTGAAGAAAGCACTGTTGCAGTAGGAGAAAAATGATAAACTAAGAGTGTAAAATTTATAAAAGAAAAAAATGCTTATCTACTTTTTCTCTATCATTTTTTCCCGACAAAGTGACTCTCTCCTATTGAAGGAGATTTAATGTCTGGCATGAAAGTTTCACCCCATAACAAAAGCAGTAGAAAAATAAATCAATATTCCATTTGAGTTGTCAAATAAATTTTCTTTCTGGGACCATCACAAGTAAGATTTTCATACAATGGAAAATGCATGTGTCCATATATCAAAGAATTCTCAAACAAATAACAGAGGTAGATCACAGTAAAATGTCTTTTTTGAGTGTTTTCCAAAAAGATTGTAACACATTTAACATTCTCTGTGGAAAGTTCTTATCAAGATATACTACTTGAATATACACTGATTTCTCTACTAGAAGCTTCTAGTGGATCAGAGCATTCAATTTAATTAACAACCATTCTTTGATACTTATTTTATCAATCAAGAGCCTAATTGGACATGCATGAATGAATGATTAGTTGATTACATCCACACAGCCACCCCTTGATGGCCATTTTCATCTTGTCAATTTGTCAAAGGTAAACTGTAAACAAACATGCAAGGAACAAAATTTAAAAATACAAATTAAAATCCATATGGACTACCTGGGAAAGAGTTGCTAATTCATTTCCAAGTGAGGAAATCTTCTTCTGCTTTTCTAGTATCTGACAGCATAGCTGACCTTTTGCTATCACAATCTCATCAGTTTTTCTTTCAAATGCTTTGTTTCCGATAAAACTGCCATTTTGGTCATATTATTTTGCATTAGAAAATAGAACAGTTCGAAAGAGAAATAACGAAAAATTTAAGCAAAGATTCAAAGAAAAGGAAGAACGTAAACCAAGCATTGTCGCTAATTGGACAGACCTGACAATTTTCAGTTCGACGAGATGTCTAGGTACTCGAGCTGAGAGCAGTTGGAGAACGCCGGGAAGGAGCTGGACATCCTGTTCCCGCTCAAGTCCAGGTGTTTCACGCCAGCAGAAGCCGAGAAGATCCACCCCAGCGCCACCCTATCGGCGCGAGGAGGAGGAGGACGCAGGGGAGGGGAGGACGCGGGGAGGGAGAGGAGGAGGACTGCGGGGAGGGGAGGATGCGGGGACGCAGGGAGGAGGATTGTGGGGAGGGGGAGGACGCGGGGAGCGGGAGGACTACAGAGAGGATTTTCGTGAGGAGGAGAGGGATTGGGGGGAAATCTGGTGAAATTCCACAGGAGGGGGTGAGAAATGAGGTGTGGGTTAGGTTTTTATACTTTGGAATCCAACGGAATTTACTTTCCATTAGTTTCATTTCCAACAATATGCACAAACATCAATATTTCACTTGGTCAACAGGAATTCACTTTCCGTCCAAATCAAATCCAGTACTTTCTTGATGCACAAACCCCCCCCCCCCCCCCTTAATGTCTTTTACTTGTATTTTATTAACCAAGGGGAGAGTTTGATTTGGTCTCTAGTTTTGCCTTATTAATTGTTCTATGAGTTTGTGTGTTTTATTTTAACCAGAAGGGGGAAACAAACATGTCTCTACTCTCCTAGGCATGTAAGTGCGAAAAAGGGAAGAAAACACACAAGCA
>JAMKQA010007631.1:0-29444 GCA_024699735.1 Posidonia australis | reverse complement strand
ATATATATATATATATATATATATATATATATATATATAGAGAGAGAGAGAGAGAGAGATAGAGAGAGAGAGAGAGAGAGGAGACATCCCCTTGTGATTTACATGTATATGTAAGCTTTGATTCAAGATAACTTGAGTTATATGCATCAAATCTTGATGATTTTTATCTCAAATGGTAGATCGTCTTGAAATCTTTATTTTGATATATGGTTTGCGATTTTTGGGCTTGTGTGGTGAGATCTAGTTTTCATTTTTGGATAAATAGTATCATGAATAGTAAAAGTGAGTTTTGAATTGTGATATCTTGAGCTACACGTCAGATTTTGATGATTTTTGTCTCAAATGGTAGATTATCTCAAGATCTTCATTTTGACATATGAAAAGAGACTAGTGGTGATTCAAATGTTTAGATGAACAGTAGCATGGATAGTGAATGTGAGTTTTGGATTGCAATATTTTGAGCTACACATATCAGATCTTTGTAATTTTTATCTTAAATGATATAGTATTTCGAGATCTTCAGTTTGACGTATTATATTAGATTTTTGGGTATGTGTAGAGAGGTCGGCCAAAGGGGGGAAAGATCGACAGTTGGGTCATTGTATTTGGGTCGTAAGGTTGAAGAAGCCACTGTAGTATGGGAAAATTGCATTCCTACACCTCATTTTTGTGTAATTACATTTCAATCTCTCATTTTGTATTTAGATTTGCAGTTTAGTCTCTCATGTTTGCGAAAATTACATTTGAGCCTTGTTGGTTTGTTTTTGACGACTTTTATTATAATTAAAGGTTGTATTAATCCCATAGATGTTTATATGACACAGATGATTAAGGAAATAATGAGAACAATTTTGGGATAATGCCTAATAGATTTAGTAAGATTCCCCTTATACTGTCAATGAAATAAACGGCTGTAAGACCAAGAAATTACTAAGGTTTCCCTTACATGGTTTAAATAGACAATAGAGTTAATGTTTAATCTTAGGATTAAAGATTGTCTTGATTTTTGATGGGGTTTCTTTTGAGTTAGTTTTATGCCCAGAAGGTGTGCTTTCTCGTTGGTTGTTGTTTTGCATGCGATTTCATTGTGTGGTTTTGATTTGACAAAGGAGTTGTGTAGGTCGTGTTTGAACTAGTTTTTAGTAAATGATTTCAAAGGATTTTCGAAGAGATTTGAGGAAAATAATGGATAGTTTGGAAATAGTTTTCCTAAAGATTTGGAAATGAGATTTTGAGTTTCTGGCTTTGGTCGTGGTTTCCCATGCCACATTTGGAAAATGAATTTTGGAAAAGAGATACAGAGTTTTGTGGCTTTTGGTAGTAGCTTTCTATGTGGTGTTTGTGGTACTTTCATGATGGTTTTTGAAATAGTTTCCAAAAAAGTTCAGAAAAGAAATGTATAATTTGCAAAGGTTTTGGAAAAGAATTTTCCATGATTTTTCTTGGTAGGAGTCACGTAGCTGTAGGACCATACTGGGGGACTAGGAATGTTTGATACCCTTATAAAGTTAAAGGCAAGTTTGAGGCTGTAGTTGTCGAGTTGTTCCAACAAGGTCAAGGACTCAAGTCCCCAAGACATGTTGTTGGGAGAGTCTGGAGTTCAAGTCTCCAAGGCTAGAGTGTGTTGCATAGTTTGGGGTTTGAGTCCTTGGAGAACCCTAGTGTGGTGCTAACAGGGTCTGGAGTTCAAGTCCATGAGTAGCCTGGGCACCAAGGGACGTTGATGGGCGTACCCTATGTAGTTATATATGTATAGTGAACTTTGAGGGTTGAGTTCTCAAGACCGATGGACTCCTGCATAAGGTAGTCCTTCGTGACAGTGTAGTAGGAATCGAGATTTGAGTCCCCGATGACTGCTTGTGGCTGATTGATTACGTATGGTCAGGGTGAAACGACAGGTTTTGCATTATGTGCATGTATTGTGGGTTTTGTGTTGGTTTTAGCTGTGATTTGGCTTTTTGGAAATGTATGAAGAGTTTTTAAAGATGCATGTGTTTTGAAAAAGAAAAGAAAAATAATGGTTTTGAAAAACATGATTTAAAAGGATTTATGCTAGTGTGGCAATAATTAATTGTCTTGTTGTAGTTTTGTGGTTTTACATACTAGTTTTCGAGGCATGTTTTGATGGTAGATTTCAAGTTTAAGAAATTTGGGTTTCCTTATAGTTTTCAGAGGATTTCCCTTGTGCACTGTGTTTTCGGTGATTTGGTTTTCTATGTAACTGTCTGGAGATTTTGTCTTGGAGTTTCTACTTCAGGTGTAAGAAAGACAAGATTTTCTATTCTTGGAGTGGTTTTAGTGTTTGGCTTTTTCATGTAATTTTCTAGTTGTCATTAGGTGGGTGTGTATTGGATGACCTTTTTAGTGGTTATTCATATGTGCTTTGTTTTGGTTTTGTTGTTTTGCAGGTGCGTAGGAGCAAGACATTAATTACTAGTGCACATAGATAAGAGTTATTGAACCATACATCAAGGGTTTTGGATAAGTATGTTGTTTTAGATTTATTCCTGTTAATTATGCTATTTAATAATGATTAAGTTTCGATTTAGAAATTTAGTATTAGAAATTGGAAAGAAAATTTTAAGGTGTGACATTAGAGATAGGGCGTTACAATATAGCACTCATATTATTTCCTTTCCTTTTCAATCATTTTCTTTCATTAAGAGGAAGGTCATTAAGATCATTCATGAAAAAACTATTTGTTTCAATACAGGATGTTTCGTTAAATGATGGTGGACTTAGATCTCAGTTCAGAAAATGCATCTGGAAAAGATCAGTATCATTGAAAATTAAGATTTTTATCTAACTTGTTACTCATGATAAAATTCTCTCTAGAGTCAATTTATCCAAGAGAGGATGGGCAGACCCACTTTCTTGTATATCTTGGAGACAAGATTTGGAAACCACAGTACATATTTTCTTACATTGTCTTGTGTCATTAACAATTTGTGATTTTTTCTTTAATGATACTAATAGCATAAACGACATCCATATCTATGACATTTTCTCCTTATTCAATAAAGTTAGTTAAGTTTAATTTAAACTTGCGTGGGTGGAACATGCTTGTTTCGCCAATTATATGATGTTTGTGGCTAAATAGAAATTCCAAGATTTTTAGAAGCCAAGGTAAGAATTTATCTTCAATTTTATTCCAAATTATTCATCTAATGACTTGTTGGACAGTTAATCTTTTATCAGGTCAGAGGTCGGTTGCTATTTCTCAAACAATTCAACAAATACAATAGGACTGGGACCAAGGCCAGGCTACCCAAGCAGGTCAAGCTATAGCCTATGATCCTTGATGATCCCAGTCTGTGGATTCTGATTCTATTCTTGATGATCCCAGTCTTACTTCTGAGATAGCCTATGATCCTTTGATCTCTGTGGAACAGTCAAACTTCGGCAAATAATGCGCTGGCATGGTTATCCAGCCTCTCTGCACAATGCAAGATTCCTGAAGATTTTGAAGAGAAATCGCATGTTAATTGTCTGTGTACAAGTAATTTTTCACACCATCGGTTGCGTCTTTTATAAAATCCCATGGAATGCACTCTTAACAAGGCTCTTTAGAGATTGGTAACCCTGTCAATTCACCGAGGTCCCACAAGTTCATGAACTTCCCACCTTCCCGAGTGAGTGTTGTGTTGTATCTCAGTGACCACAACTCGGCAAAGGCTTGGATCAAAGTATCATACTGGTATCAGGAAAATAAAGTAAGCATTAACTAAATCAAATAAACCCACCCATTTCAACCGTCCTTCGTAGTGAACTAAACGATAACCTAGTCCATTCAATTTGGCCTCTATGGAAATATGAATGGCTGTAAATTTGACCAAACTTGTCAAAAGAAAAAAACAGCCGAAGAATCCCATTTTGGCACTACTTTGGGTGATGGCCGGTGCCATCAAATCAAAACGCCGTGTGCAGGAGAAGAAGTGCCGGAAGGCAGGAAAAAAACAAACACAAGAAGAAAAAAAAAGGGAACGCCTGTTAAATGTTTTTAAGTAGTGTTCGGTGACGATTTTTCTCGTTTCTAGCATTATTTTAAAAGCTAGCTTATGCATTTTTTTTTACTGTAGGTAACTTAAGAAATAGGTGAAGAATCATGTTCGGTGACGATTTTTTTTGTACCAAATTGTACTTCATATCCTCCTCCCTCTATCTCTTCCTTGTCAACATCACCTTCTCCTCCTTGCTTCTCTCTTGAAAATCTCCTTCTTCCTCTCTCTCCTTATTGGTGTCACTACTTCTTCTTCTCCTTCTCCCATCTCTATTCCTCATCTACCTCTATCTCTCCTCCTCGTCCTCCCTTCCTTCACTACTGTCACTAGCTCCCTGACCACATCACCCATTCCCTTGAGAACCCAATCTCCTTGTCCACTCGCATCTCTCCTCCTCCTCCTCCTCCTCCTCCACCCCATTCTCTCCTCCTCTCTGGAACAACCACTCTCCCTACTTCACCGTCGACGTTGACTTTGTTCATCCCACCACCACCACCACCACTACCACCCTGTGGGCCTCCTGGTCCTTCGTCGCCCTGCCAGTCGACCTATCCTCCCTTCAGTCTCAACTTGAGGTGGAGCTCAAGTCGATATTATTGCATGGGATTTGCCTCGAGAGTATCGATGGGAATGATGTCTTTGTTGTCCTCAACAAGCAGCATGGGATCCAGGCCATACTCTAGCAGGTCATTGGGAGTAGTGGAAAAAGGTAGAGGAAGAAGAAAAGCAACTAAGAAGAACTCTTGTGTAATATTACGTTTTTAACGAGGACAATATAGGAATAAATAAAAAAAGATCCAACACTTTTCAAAAAATCGTCTCCAATAGTTTTTTTTTCAGCATTTTTGTTGAGTTTTATACATGACGGAAAAATTGGTGTTTTTGAATAAACTAGCATGTTTTGTACGTTTGGTTCAACTTTTGCTTCATAAGTGATTATTTCTAATAAACTATAGAAAAAAATCGTTATCAAACACTATCTAAGTTTCTCCCTAAAAGTGAAGTTCCTCTAAGATGTTGAGACAAATGATGAGGGTCCGTAGCAAAGATGTCGACAGATATGCACAAATTGTGTTGGCTTTTTGTTTTATCTCCAATCAAAAGCAAAATTTTCAAGAGGAACTAAGCTTTAGTTATTTGAATTTACATTCAAAACTAACTAAAATCAATCTTCATTTTGTTCTCAAACAAAAATCAATCTTCATTCAAGTCTATATATATATGTATACATATATATGTGTGCATATATATATGTACATCTATAGATGTATATATAAATATATACATCCAAGTCTTCTTAACATGTGGACACGTTCTTTTGCCTCTAAAGAATATTCAAATATGATGTTTACATTTAAATCATTGATTTGAATAATGATAAAAGTAGACTGCCTATCTAACCACCCATTTCTTCCTGTGTTTGACTATAATGTTAGTGGGATAGATCATAGGGTTAGTTTCTATCATCTTCTAAAACTCATGACCCTACCCACGTAGGTGTCCGCTAAGTTTATAAAACATGGCACATCTACGCTACTCAAGAAATCAGAGATAGATAACCCCAACATAGAGAAACAAGAAAGCAAAGAGAGATCAATAGAGACACAACCAAAGGAAAAACAAAAGAGATGCCATTCTCTTCATTACCTCACCACTATCGTCGTGTCTACAGTTGTAGATGTTGCCACAAATGTTGCTATGGTGTGCATCGACGTCACCACCTCACATCACTATTGTCGTTGCTACCTCCATGTAGTCACCGTTGTTATCGTTGTGTCCATAGCCATTGCCGCCGCGTTCATCATCATTGCCACGTCGTCTAACTCAACGGCGAACAAGGTCTACCATGGAAGAGATGATATATGATCCTCTAATGTATACACACCAACAGAAAACTCCGCAAAGGCATCCAGGAGACCCTGTTCTTTGTGGCTTGATCTTTCATCTATCCGCTTTAGCTTGATCTTTTTCTTGCTTAACGTGCTAACTTCCGAGTGAACCCTTCTCTAATGATAGAATTTCTCTCGTTAGCCGTTTTCATATAAGAATACTTACACAGGTCACAGTATATATGTAATATTTCGAGATTTAGTCCTACATTGCTTAGGTAACATTTGAAAACACCTTTGTGTGCTAGCTTATTTCGTTAAGCGCTTATTGTCTAATAAGTGTTTCCAAATGATGACTGATACACGAGCTTTTTTCAAAAAAACTAGTTGTAGCTTTTTAATGTATTTTAAGCTATTAGACACCTTTTTGAAAAGCTAATTATGGGTGTTAGCTTTTTGAAAAGCTATTAATATTATTTATAACTTTTCCAATGATATCCTTAAAAGTAGATTTTAATTACAACATGAATCTAATAAAATTACAAATATAGATTTCGATGATGGCAATGACGACAACGGTGGCGGCAGTGAAGGTAATATAGTCTTTTCATTAACTCATAAGTACTTATTGGATGTACATACTAAACAAGCTTTTCTTTGATTCCATAAAAACTGTAAATAGTATAGCTTAATAAAAAGCCAACTTTTTCTAATAAGTTACATAAGAAAAAATGTTTTCAAACGAAACCTTAGAAAAAGAAGTAGATTGGGCTAAATAAAGGTTTGGATCAACTGCCATGTCAACTTTAGCTTAAGCATTTTAGGCTTAATTGTTGAGTCTGAGGTTGTCATAAACTAGTTGGAGCTTAGATTACTACAAATGGTATCAAAATGTGGACCAGATAAAAATGTGTGAACTAGATTCTACACTCAAAGGAGTGGGAACTACCTTTAGAATCCTACTTCGTCTGATTATAATTGTAGATGTACTTTGACAAGGATATTAGATGTTCAAATAGGGGATATTGTAATATCCTGAGATTTAATCTCACATTGCTTAAGAAAAGTAACATGGGTAGAGTTACATAAATACTAGAATCAACTACCATATCAACTTCAATTTAAGTATTTTAGGCTTAGTTGTTGGGTCTGAGGTTGTTATAGACCAGCTGGGTCGTTACAATATATGTGACTCTTGTAATGAAAATGTGTATGCTTTGATGCAATCATAAAACATAGTTGTACATGCAAGATGATTGCATGTATCGAACATGCATATACTAGACATAAACGTACCTATAGACACTTCAATTTTACAGTCATTTATCGATGAATCTCTCTGAGAGGATGCTTTAGTTGCAATGGACTAAATCCAATACTTGAAATCAGTTTTACACCCTAAAACAGCTCCAGAACCCATTTCACACCACGAACCCACCAAACCTCTCCAAATTCATCCACCAAATCACAAACCCAAACCTCAACCTCAAACCTAGCCTAAACCTTTCCCACAAACCCTAACCTAATCATGAGACTAATCTCCACCCTCCAATCCAAATTCATGCAAATCCAATGTATCCTATGTGTAACTCTAATCCCACTCCTTCAAACCAACCTCCACCACTCATTCAAACCCAAGTCAATCCAACGGCTCCCACTAAAACCCTAGCCCTGTAAAAACCTATCCCTTTCATATACACTTAAAAAAGGAGGGGGTAAGGAAGGAGAGAAAAATGGTGCTCTGAATCTGAGAGGAGGAGATGGAGAGAAACCCTAGACCCAAGTTTCCCACAGAGAGAGAGAGCCTTTGAGAATCCTAGAGAAGAAGATAGAAGGAAAGAGAATAAGGGGTTTTTAATGGGGGAGAGAGAGAGGTGGAGACAATGGCGAAACCCTAAAAAGAGAATAGAGAGAGAGAGAAGGGAGCACACAAAGAGAGGAAGGAGAAAGCCCGTCTGAACCAGGAAGCACGCAGGAAGAGAGAGGGAAGATAAACCCATGCAACACGTATGAGAGGAGGCAGCATGTAGACAACCCTCTCCTCCTCCGGTAACCGTCCTCGTCAAGCAAACCAACCCCTCCAGCACGTAGACAACCCTCTCCTCCTCCTGTAACCGTCTCTAGATATCCTGCTACCGACAACGAACAACGCTGGGAGGGACAAAACGAGTCCCTCGTAGGTAGCCTCTAACGTATTTAATCTTCTCCTATGAGTGGCTCAGTTTATTCCCTTTGTTCACATTGTTTTCAATGGAGTTTGCCTTGGTTTCCACCTTTTTGTTGCACTGTTAACGCTTTCCGGTGATGGGTTAACCATCCTTGCGGGGCCATCGGTCATTAAGCATGGACAGTAGCCCACCCCTGTTTCTTACGATGATTCTGGCATCCCTCTCCTCTCCTCTCTCTTCTCCAGGCCACCCCGAATGCCTGCAGGCACCCCCTTGCCGCCTCTATGGTCGGTGGATTTCATGGAGTCTGGTGAGTGTCGTGGAAGGTCGGGGAGGGTCTGCTGTGCATGCCTCCTCGTCTACATGTCACCCACCTCTTTCCTCTTGCCCCCTCCGTCCACTGGTGGCATTGGAAGAGTTCACTGGAGCCCGTCGCCTGAATACACGGCCATGAGAATCGCCGAAACCTAACCGAGGCTGAAGGAGATGGGTACGAGCGCTCCGGCCGTCGTGTCTGCATCCGGGTATTCAAGTGTGCTGTCCGGCATCCCTGCATGCTTCCTAGGGATCCCATGGTACGTCTAAATTGCTGCATGGTAGCCTGGTACGAGGCCAAAGCTCACCGGCCATTCTTCAAGCTGTCCATGCATCCTTCACGTGTACTCTCTTGTAGGGTTTCATGTTGGTTTTTTTACCCTTTTTCACCACGTCAGTGGCATCCCTCTCTCCCTACCTTCAGTTTTTCAGTCGTTCCAGGTGACAAATACACCCTCCCAGCCTCAACCATGACTGGAGAGGGGCGTATAGTCTGGCGACGTAAACAGGAAGAGGGGACGAGTATTCACGTGTTTTCAGTCATGGTTTCCTGATCTCATGTCTTCTTCAGTGTTTATACTAGGGTTTTGGATGATTACGATGAATTTTCGTAGCTTTAATCGCATCAGGGAAGCGACGAAAGTCCATAGCCTAAAACATCGGTCTGTACCATGCACCGATACCGCATACAGTTGCCACGGGTAGTCCGTTCGGGAAAATTTGATTTCAGTGCACTGGCACAGCATAGTAGTCCTTAGTTTGCATGTTTTTATCCGATTTAGTAAGTCTATGATCTCATGTTTTGCCTATTTTGTTTCTGCATCAAACTTCGTGTTCATATGGACATACATTAAACATCATCTATGCTCACGTAACATTATGCATCTTGTCTATAAAGCATATATTAAATAGCACTCGTATTTGCATAATATCTCATCTTGCCACACGCATATTCATGAATTTTATCGCATTGTCAAGCCATGCACATGAGCGAAAAAGCATAGAAAGATTGACACCTTTTTTGTATGTAATAGGAGTTTTTATCCATTCTTTACCTGCAATAAACTTTGTGTTATATATTGGCATTGGAGTCATATTTCCTTGTTGTTTTTAATTTCATTTATTTTATTGCATTTTCCTCGGTTTTTCTCGTCTTTTCAATAAATAAACTAGGTGGCGACTCTCCTCATCCTTGTTGTTTTCTCGTGGTGTTTTCGAGACGAGTATCCTTCCTCAAACTCACTTCTTTGCCGTGACTTTATCGGTTTCGTGAGCATTGATTACGTGAAGTTGGTTTCGTCGGTATGATTACAGCACCGAACATGCATAAAACAAGAACATGAATGAAAGAGCCATGCATGAACCAAACTTGCATGAAACTATATCGATCATGCATGTAAAACAAAAAAAAAAGAATGCTATTTGGTATTTTAATGTCTCTAATTTTCATAATAATTTAAAACAATTTAAATTACAGAAAATTAAATCTAAACAGAAATATTATATATCTAGGAACCTATGTGTGTGGCTACGAGACTCTAGTTTATGTGCACTAAATGCCAAAACACGCTCACCTGCACCTACAACCTAAAAACTATAAGGAAATAACATGAGTGACAAAAGTTACTTAACATGCACCCCACAAAATGGTGAAAAACAAAACCATAATTATTTTTCTTTAAAACATTTCGCAATCATTTTCTCCAAATCCACCAGAAACCAATAATTTAGACTCAACAGGCCAAAACCACGAAAACAAAGCCCTATTGTGCCCAAACCACAAGACACTCGGCCTACATCGGCCAAAACAAACAAGCAAAGGCTCTACCAGCCCAAAACCATAAGCAAAGCTCTCACTGGCTAAAATCACATACAATGAGTTGAGAAAACCTAACGTCAAACAACCTACTCTGGCCACAAGTAGCCACCAAGGTACACTGCACAGTCACGATGAAGCCCTATTGTGCAAGAGCGATCACTGTCCCGAGATTCTTCTACCTAGAGAATCCTCACAAAGCCAATCCCTACCTAGGAAGGCAGTCCTATCTCTCAATATGCTACCAACTACGGCACACGTGTCCCACCCACACTAGCTACCACAGGGTATGCCTCCTCACGACGTTCTCCACACGATGCTCAGGAAGGAGTCTTGTACCTCCACACTCGATGACACTCGAGCCTCAATGCTCATAGTGATAATAGGAGTATCATGCTTCTCTGTCATACCACAAAAAATCTCAACCAGTAGACCACAATCCTAGCCTCAAAACGACAGTTAGGGAGTCTCATACCTTTAAGACCAGACAAATCTCGGCCTTAGGTATCTCGACCCCCGACCTCAACTTGGGTGATGCGCCCAACCAACCGGCAAGTGTCGTCACACCCCTAGTCTGGATAGCATGGCCAATAGTCTCTTAGCATGCACAGAAAAAACAAGGAAAACCATTTCCAAAATGGGCCAAAATATCTCTTTGAAAATCATTTTCTAAAACCATTTTATATCTTTCGAAAATTCTTTCAAAATCTCCACAAAATCGGCACATCAGGTGTCCTATAAGACTAATGGCCCATAATCCCATCTCAAATAGGCACAACAAACTAATCCGAAAAATCCTCGAAAATCACATTCATAAAAGTAGCTAAGGCGTGATTCAGTAGACCGAAAAGGATCCAAAAATCACTGGTTCGGTCTGTCGAACCAAGACAGTCGATCCAATTGGCCTCAGGAACCCAAAATGGAAGACCAAACTCCCGATAGGTAGGCCAAAATTCCTTGATTCGAAAGACCAAACTAATTTGGTCGAACGAACTAGGAGGTCAATGGTCAACACTTGTGACTTGAACAACAGACCAAGAGAATTCAGCCGACCAAAATAAGACCAGAGGACCAAAACTGACAAAAAATGACATACCAAATTGGTTCGGTATGTCGATTTCTGCGAAACCAAAAAACAACCGCTAGGACATTGTCAAAGTCTTCTTCCAAGTGGGTGTGAGGGGCAGACTTGCCAAACAATCAACATAAAATCCACACAAAATATATGTTGTAGACTCTTAAGTCTACTCGACAACCACACAAACAAAACCACAATCCATCTAGCATAGCTCCCGGAATAAAATCACAAAGCTGGAGAGTGCATAAAACTTAAAACTAAACCAACCACATTTAATGCCAGAAATGAATCATAGGAATGAAAATTTATCTAGATTTCATGCATTTCTAGTTTTTCTACCATTTTTCATACTTTCTAATTCAAGAGGTGAGGTGCATACCTTATACGCGACCTTCGGCAACCCAACCTCCGACCATCGACGCCATCGACAAGCCCTTGACTTCAAGGGCGACTCTCAGAGCATCGTCGCACCACCACACACCACTGTCGACCCTCGAACATACCTAACAGAGGAGAACAGGGGTGGAGAGGAGGGAGAGGGAGAGATGGCGAGAGAGTGAGGGAGAGGGAGAGGGGGAGATGGGTGGGTGGAGGGAGAGAGAATGAGTGGAGGAGAGGCGGTGGAATGGAAGGGAAGGAGGAATGGCATGTGCTTAGGGAGGAGGAAACACGCAGGGAAAAGGAGGGAAGGAGTGGTGTCGTGCATGATGGAAGACCTTGGCTTATAAAGCTAGGCAAGAGGGTAGGTGGTCGCATGCATGCAACCATTCAGCCACGCATGTGCACCAACGAGCCATCCACAACAAAACTTTGCATGAGCCCAGCCACTTGCCCCCAACAATCAGCCCACACACACATAGGCCCACACATGGAACCACACACAGGCACACACATGGACCCACAAGTACTGTACCAATCACACATAGTGCCAACCACATGAGAACAAGCACAAATAGTAGCTAGCCCATGATGGCCAAGTCCAAAACCACAAATTCACACAAATGGGCATTTGGATAGTAACACCTGTTCAATATAAATTCATTAAAAATGTAAATAATTACATAATAAATTTACAGGTGTTACATCCTAACCTTCTTAAAAAAAGATTTAGCCCTCGAAATCACTGATAGGCGAAAAGATACAGATACTGGGCTAGGATGGCTTCCTCGTGCTCTCCATGGCTTCCTCAGCTCCATGATGCCGCCACCACATCAAAACCAGTAGAATCACCTTGTTTAGTAGCACCTGCTCCTTACGATCAACAATCTAGACAACATCCTCTATAAAGGACAGATCTTCTTGAAACCCCTCTGGCTGAGCTGGAATTACAAGAGATGCGTCAACCAAAAACTTCCTCAGCATGGTGACGTCGAACACGTCATGCACAAATGACAACTCTGTTGGTAGATCCAATTGATAAGCAACTTCACCGATCCTCTAGGTAATCTGGTACGGGTCAATATAACGAGGACTCAGCTTCCCACACTTCCCGAACCTTACCATTCCCTTGGTCGATGACACCTTCAAGAACACATAGTCTCTCACCATAAACTCCAACAGTCTCCGCCTCCTTTTGGCATAACTCTTCTACCGACTTTGTGTAGCTAGCAGCCTACTACGGATCAAATCCACTTTGTTTGCATACAATTGCACAAGCTCAGGACTAATCAATTGGTGCTCACCCACCTCACTCCAGTAAACCGGTGATCTGCATGGCCTACCATACAAAGCTTCTTACGATGCCATGCCGATGCTCAAGTGATAACTATTGTTATAGGAAAACTCAATCAATGGCAGATGGTACTCCCAGCTCCCTTAGAAATCCAATGCACATGCTCTGAGCATATCGTCTAGTGTCTAGATGGTCCTTTTTGTCTTACCATTTGACTGATGATGAAATGTTGTACTATAGTTGAGCATGATGTCAAAAGCCTCCTGCAAAGTCCTATAGAACCTTAAGATGAACCTCGTGTCTCTGTCCGACATGATGGACATCGGAACACCATGCAGCTAAACTACCTCAAAAACATACAGCTTTGTCAATCGGTGCATCGAAAACTTCATCCAAATGGCCAAGTAATGAGCAGACTTGGTTAGTCGATCCATGATCACCCACATGGTGTCGTTCTTCCTTTAAGTCTGTGGCAAACTAGTCACGAAGTCCATGGAGATATGCTCGCACTTCCACATGGAAATATCCAATGGCTGCAAGGTCCCTCTAGATCTCTAGTGCTCTGCCTTGACCAGTTGGTAGGCTGCACACGTCGCCACATGGTCAGCAACATCTCTCTTCATGTTAGGCTACTAAAAACTCCACTTCAGGTTCTAGTACATCTTCGTACTCCTTGAGTGAATAGTGTACTTGAACCGATGTACTTCATCGAGCAACCTCTGCTTGGCCTCCTTATACTAAGGCACATATAGATGTAAATCATATCTCAGCTCTCTATATGCCCCGACAGAGAAATGAGGCTCTCCACTAGCCTCTAGCTTCCCAAACACAATCTGAACAAATGGATCCAACTGCTGATAGGCGACAATGAACTCCACCAGCTTAGGCTGAGTAGATAGGTTGGCCACCTAAGTGCCAATCGTTTTCCTAGCTTACTGCTTAGCCCTGAAGCTCACTAGATCCTCCAACAAGGTCCACTCCATGACCATCAGGCCCGCCACCACGTGAATACACTAACGCAGAGCATCGACGACCACATTGGCTTTCCTAGGGTCGTAGGATATGCTGAAATTATAGTCCTTCAAATATTCGACCCATCGATGCTACCTCAAATAGAGGTCCCTCTAAGTGAAGATATACTTTAAGCTCAAAAGATTAGTGAAGACCTTAAATTGCTCTCCATATAGATAGTGTCGCTAGATCTTGAAGGCGAATACTATGGTTGACATCTCCAAATTGTGGGTTGGGTGATTCATCTCATGATCCTTTAGTTGGCGCAAGGCATAAGTGATAACATTGCCATGCTACATCAGCACACACTCCAACCCAACACTATTGGCATCACTATACATAGTGAAGCCACCACTACCAGATGGCAAAGTCAACACAGGGGTAGAAACCAGACGAGACTTTAACTTCTGGAAACTCGCCTCACAATTCTGATCTCAACAAAATAGGACTCCCATCGTGGTCAACTCTGTCAGAGGCACGGCTATGGAGGAGAAATCCTTGATAAATCTCGTATAGTAGTCCGCTAGACCAAAGAAACTCCTGATCTCCATCATCGTCTTGGGTCACTCCCAACTGCTCACCGCCTCCACCTTGGCAAAGTCCACTCTGATGCCTTCTCCAGAAATCAAATGGCCAAGGAATATAACTTCATTCAGCCAGAACTCACACTTGGAGAATTTGGCGTACAGCTGATGACACCTCAGAGTATTCAAAACCACCCTTAGGTGCAAGGTGTGAGTCTCCACGTCAGGGGAGTTGACTAACACGTCATCAACAAAAACCACAATGAACTGGTCCAGAAAAGGGCTAAAAATCTTGTTCATTAAGTCCAAAAACGTAGTTAGTGCATTGGTCAAGCCAAAGGGCATGAGCGTGAACTCGTAATACCTGTACCGCGTCTAGAAAGCAATTTTTTGAATGTCTGAGTCTCGTATCCGCAACTGGTGATATCCTAACCTCAAATCAATCTTCGAAAACACTGAGGCAAACTACAATTAGTCAAACAGGTCATCAATGTGGGGCAGAGATTACTTGTTCTTCACCGTGATCTAGTTTAGCATCCGATAGTCTACACACAGCCAGAGCGAACCATCCTTCTTATGGATGAACAAGACAGACGCTCTCAATAGAGACACACTAAGCCTGATAAATACCTTATTCAGCAACTTCTACAATTCGATTTTGAGCTCTTGTAACTCCGCTGGCACTATGTGATACAGAGGCTTTTACACAACACCAGAACCTAGAATCAGATCAATCGAGAACTCTACTTCCCTATGAAGTGGCATACTAGGCAAATCGTCAAGGAAAATGTCGAGATATTTACACACTACAGAGATATTGTAAACCCCCAACTCAAGAGAAATGGAGGTAACTATACTAGCTAGTACCCCACGCAACCCTTGAACAAAGACTTATAAGCCTTCATAGTCGAAATGACAAGCTTAGGCTCACCCTGACACCCACCTTGCACAAAGAAGGATCCATCATTAGAAGACCCAAAATAGACTCTCCTCCAAGTACAGCCGATCAAAGCAGACTACTGCACCAACCAATCCATGTCGAATATCACATTGTACTCCTACATGTCCATCATGATCAGGCTGACGTTAAACTCTTGTCATTCAACGTCAAGTCAACAGACCGCAGATACTTCCACTCCAAGTTGTGCTCCCCCAACGGCATTATTACACGGAGATGAAAGGCCAGTCTAGCCAATCTCTCTCCCAACTTTGCCGCAAAAGACTCAAAGACAAAAGAGAAAGAGCTCCCTTAATCAAACAACACCTTAGCCATCCAGCTAGCAACAATAAAAGAACTTGATGGCCAAGTAAAACAACAGTACCACAACCATACATCAGACAATTGTCCAAGTTATAGGAAATATTATAAAAGTTATAGAGGGTTACAACACCGACTAATCATCCTTACCCTCAACTACATTTCTCAAACGTCCAACGTCTGGGATAGAAATAGTGAATACCCGTCCTCTCGTTGACTACTGTGGCACACTTCCTGCCTTCTTGGGCAGTTCTAAACAGGATCTCTAGACATGTCCCGCCTTCCTGTAATTGTAGCACACCACAGGGGTTGGAAGTCCGCTGAGGATGAAGACAATGTGCAGCAATGTGACTCACCTGACCACAGTTGAAACACTGATTCTCGTCGAGAGCATTGGATCCTGTCTGACTATAATCAGCTTCACTACCAACAAAAAAGCTACGCCGGCCAACAGAGGTACCACCAGACTTCTCATTTTGCTTCTTCGTATTGGAGAAAAGGAACCAGAAGTAAAAGAAGACTTACCCTTCCCTTGAGGACGGCTCTCTAGAAACTTCCTGTGCTTTGCCTCAAAGTGGTAGGCCATCCAGACCATGTCCTCTAAGATTTGACATCGACAACCCATCACCTTCACCTGCAGTCCTGGTTGCAAGCTATCTAAAAACCTCTATGCCTGTTCCTTCTCCGACTCATAGGTAGGAGCAAAACGTTCTAGTCAAGCGAACTCAGTCTCATACTCGAGCACCGACATAGTGCCCCACTCTAGACTCCAAAAGTCTCGACGAAGCTCCTCCTTCACATGAGTGGGGAAATACTTGTCATAGAAGGCTGCCTTGAAATCCTTCCACTAGATACGAACAGTTACTGAGTCCAGGAACTTTAATTGGTTCACTAACTTCCACCACTTATCTACCTCACCATCTAGCAGATAAGTTGCCAACTACACCCAATGCTTTTCTGGGTACACCATGTTCTCAAGTATCTTCACCACCTTCTCCAACTAAGCTTCACTCTCCTCAGCATTGACCTTGTCCTTGATTGACGACAGATGAAGCTTCGTGAAACCACTCTTGCTAAAAGCATGGAAGATTTCGTGCACGAAGCTCCATTGTTTGGCACAAATAGCCTTTCATCCGCCCACTTCCTCATGGAACTAGGATTCCTCGATAGGGTCCTCACCTTTACGACAATGAGGAAGCATCCTACAAATAGAGAGGAGCAAAACACCTGCACAAACCAAAACAACAGCTAGAAAATCATGGATGAAAATAACGATAAAAAAGAAGGCTCTCCAAGCAACATAGGATGATTGTAATACTTCCATCAATGAAGAATCATCATTCGATGGTAAAGTTGCTCACACGTTATCCGTGAGATATCATCTTTAATAATTTAGATGATTTTTCTATGGATGATTTACTTGATGCTTTTATTGAGCTTTATTCAAAATATAGATCCTTGAATATTAAATACCAAAGTTCAAACAAAAGTATTGTTGACATATCTCTTAAGAACAAAATGATTTTAAATGAAAATGATGAATTGAAAGGTAGGAATAAAGTATTTGCAATACAAAATAATGCTTTAAAGAATGAATTGAATATCATGAAAGGAAAAATTGATGTTTTAGAAATTGATATTGCATCATTAAAAATTAAAAGTGAAAGTTTGCTTAATGATATAAGTAAACTGAAATTTAAAAAGAAAACTCTTATTGTGGGAAAGTATAGAAATGTTATTCCATATAAAAATGGATTTGTTAAGCTATAAATGATAACTATGAATTTGTTATTAAGAAAGTAGAAAAAGAAAAATAGATCCCTAAAAAGAAAAATGATATGATTCCTAAAACTAACTGTAACATCTGTGCTTGATTTTCCATTTAATGTAAAATCATGGAATTTGTTGTATTATTTGAATATGGTTTATTAATAGATAATCAAGATTGTGTTTGTTGTTGTGGTTCCTCTCATTGTATTTGTGCTATTAGTTTCCCCAGATTGTGTGACTTCTCCTGGCCTCCTTATGAGTCTATATGTCTACCTTGGGACCCATGTTAGGGGGTGAGACCCACTTGGTTTAGGCTTGTACTTGGTCAAAGGAGTCCGACCATGCCTTATGCATGAGACCCCTTTTTCTCCATGCCCGTGACCCCTTCTCCTCCATGCTCGTGAGCCCTAGCGGGAGGGCTACCCGTCCCATCCCTTCTTTGGTAGGGAGCCTGGCAGAGGTGGTCGATGAGAATCCAGGGCATGGCAAGTGAGGCGGTGGAGATAAGAGGAGGGGGTGGCTTCTAGCACCGTAGGCACCAGTTGGGAGAGAGTGTGAAAGGGAGAAGACCAGTGCTGAACCGCGACGCCAGAGGAGGTCGTGTGAGTAGAGGAGGCCTATGCCGAACCTCATCGAAGCTCGCCAAAGGCGCGCCGGGATCATTGGAGCCAGCTATGCGTTTCTCCCTCCCTCTTCCATTCCTCAGTTACGACATGCTTGGGTGAAGTGATAGATCATGTATAAATGATGTAAAAAACATGTTTAAACTGGAAAGATGATGGGAATGAAATGAATAACATGTTTATGTTGAGATCATGCCATTTCATATTGATTTTGTGGGGTTTTGCTAGTGATTTTGAATACATGTTACAATAACCTAGTATGAGCTTCATGTCTTTGTAATTTTTTATAGAATAGCATCCTTGATGGTTTTGTATTTGGATTGAGGGGTTTTGAAGTAGACTTGAAGATTTACACCCCATATTTTACGTGTGATTTATAAGGTAGGTTAGATGGGTCTGTCCTTTGCTCCCATTTTGGAGAGAGGAGACGACACTAGTCCCTTGCTCCCATTTTGGAGAGAAGAGACCACATTAGTCGGGGGAGGTTTTTTGCAATCGTAGAAAATGGTATGCCAAACTGGGCTCGGTATGCCAAACTGGGCTCGATATGCCAAAATGCCCTAGTTGGTCCCCTGAGCCACTAATTCGGACGACCAGAGGTAATTTGGTCAACCGAATCAAAGGATTTCAGATGACCGGTCAATTTCGACCGACTGTTCTGGCAGGGAACTGAAAAAACTGACAGGGATTCGGAATACCGAAATATTTCGATCAACTGAATCAGGGATTTTTGGTTGTCCAGGACCCTATTTGGTATGCCGAATCTGGGCCTAAAACTGTGTTGAGAAATGCTTTGTAAAGTGTTAATAAAATGAGATAAATGTATGAAATGCATAGAAATGCTTTATGAGATGTTTCATGCAAACATGTTGTTTTAATGATGTTTTCCATAAATTGTGAAACATGAAATATGTGGAATGAATGTGGACCCATGTGAGGGGTGAATACATGGTATGATGAACCATCTGTGTCTGGTTTTTCCATTTAATATAAACCATGGAATTTCTTGTAATTATTTGTGTGTGGTTTATTAATGGTAAATCCAGATTGTATTTTTTGGTTGTGGGCTCTCCCTGTGTTTTGTGCCCCTGGTTTCTCTCCTGTGGTGTGTTTTCTTTGGCTAAGTGGGTCTGTTCTGCATTGGGACCTGTGTTCGGATGTGAAGCCCACTTGGGCTTGGGCTTGGACCCGGTCAAACAGCCAACAGTGCCCATGACTCACATCCTCTTCTCCCGATCTCGTGAAACCTAGCGGGGGAGAAGGCTGCTCGTTCCGTCCCCTCCTTCTAGAGCTACGCGTAGTTGGTGGATGCCGGTGGGATTTCAGGATGGTAGGCGCTGGGGGTTTTAAAGGAGGCGCAATGGTGGTGATGGGGAACCGCAAGCTGTGGGAACGAGAGACTGGGGTGAGTCGCGTGCAAGGGGAGCTTCGTGCCCAGAGGTGGTTGTGTGAGCTGAGGAGAGCTTGCATCAAGCATCGCCGGAGCACGTCGAGCATGCGTGGAGCTCACTGGTGCCAGGTATGCGTTCCCCTCCTCTCTCCTTTTCTGGTTACAGAGTATGCTAAGGTTAGAGTTAAAATCTGGGTAAGTGAAGTAAAAATCATGTTAAAAATCATGAAAAAATGAGGAAAATGTTGGGAATGAGAGGAATAATGTGGTTATGTTGATATCATGTTGATTCACGGGTGTTTTGTATGATTTTCGTGGGTATTCTTGAAGCATGCTACAGTGATTGTGTTTGGGCTTGATGCCTTTGTGATTTTTGATAGAACAACATGCTTAGCGGTTTTATGATTGGATTGAGGGGTTTTGAAGTACACTTGGAGGTCTACACTCCATGTTTTATTGGTAATTTTCGTGGCATATTAGAGGGGTCCGATCCTTACTCCCACCTTGGGGAGAAAGGGGTGACGGTGACCTGGGGAGTTTTCTGCAACCGCAGAAAACGGTATGCCGAATTGGATTCGGCATACCGAATTACTTCCAGGTGGTGCCCTATGTCGTGGGTTCGGACGACCAAGGAAGTTCGGTCGACCGATCTGACAGGGACTAATAAACCTGTCTGGGATTCGGAATACTGAAATTATTCGATATGCTGAATCAGGGGATTTCGGTATACCAATACCCAAATTCGGTATGCCGAATCAGGGGATTTCGGTATACCGATACCCAATTTGGTATGCCGAATAAGGGGATTTTGGTATTCCAATACCCAAATTCGGTATGCCGAATCAGGTCCCTGAGCCATTTTGGAAAATGTTGATAAATATGGATAAATACATGATAAATGTATAAAATGCATGGAAATGACTTGTAAGATGATGCATGCAAATATGTTGTTTTTGATGATGTTTTTCCATGAGATATTGAAACATGGCTTATGTGTATGACTGTGGACCCATGTGTGGGGTGATTGCATGGTACAATGACCATGAATGAATGTGTGGGTTTAAAGACCATAGGTAATGAATTGATGCATGATGCATGTGATTTGCAAAGAGTTTTATGAATGGAAAATTGTTTTGATAAATGTTTTGAAAAGAAAAATTGCATATGATTTTAAAAAGATTAAAGGATAAAGTAGGAACTACAATGAAACCAGGACTTGCCGACAAGGTAGTGAAACCTCTAGAGATGTCGGGGACGTGTCCTTGATTGTGGTTGCCTAGTTTACGGTCCGGGGTAGGAGCCTCAAGACTGTGGTTGTACTGTAGGACTTGGGGTACGAGAGACCCGGACTACCCTCAGTGCCAGTGCTGGACGGGTCTGGGGTTAGAGTCCCCAGGTGCTCGGGCACCAAAGCGTCCCTAGGACGCACTCCGTGCTTGTACCAGTGAGGGTACATTTTGAGGCTGCGGTCGGGGCAGTTGAACTCCAGCGTGGGGTGGTTCACCACGGCACTGCAGTGTGGGTGTGGTGACATGGAATCCTCACCAGCTGCTTGTAGCCAGGTTGATCGCCTGTGGCTAGGGTAATGCGACCAGTTTTGGAATGGAAAAGTGTGGATTTGTGTGTGTGGACTAGTTCCTAACCCGGATTGTGATAAATTGTGCTATTGGTTTTAAAATGATGTTTTGGGCTCGGAAACTAGATGAAATGATTTGCTTCTCCAGTGTTGAGAATAAAGGTTTATGAACGAGCATGAGGTTTTGAAAGAAAAAGAAAAGAAAGTTTGAAATGCCATTGTTTTCCAAGTTTCTCTAATTGGACATGTGGTTTTGGCAATGGTAGTTTTCTGGCAATGTTTTTCGTGGAGTTTTAGCGCTATTTTGGGGCGCGTACTGGGTGACATTCCTGCCACTCACGCGTGTTTTCCTTGTCCCCTTTGTTTCAGGTGCTCAGGTGTAGGAGCAGTCTAGTCTGGTGCATCCTTTCGAGCCACGTTTGCCGCACACAGGTCTGGGTATTTAGCTTTATTTATTTAATTCTGCTGTTTAGATTCTTTTAGCTACTCTTGGGTAGTTCTTCTACTGTTGTGTAGCACTCGGGTGTTACAAAGTGCCTGTCACATAGGCTACAGATTATTTTCAGCACCATTTATCCTGTAGGCATTGTTTTTTCATTATTTCTGTTGATTTTTTTTGCTGCAGTAGCGATTCGAATAAATAAAATTGATAACGTTCTTGTCCACTGTTATTTTTGTTTTTAAACGGTTTCTAGGGTTGTTCTATGTCCATCGATAGAGTAGAAACTATTTTCTTGACAGTAAGGTTATGGTTCCTTAACGTTTTCTATTTGGTTTGAGTAACTGAGCGGAGCGAACCCAGGTTGGTGTAAGTCGCCTACCCATACTCTATCTCAATTATGATTATCAAATCAGGGAACCTAAAATGTCCTAGGGGTTTGTTTCAGACTTCACTTTTCTCCCTGAGTCTGTAACAAACCCTAATAGAAACTTGATATTTTGCAGTTTGTTGTTTATTTATTGCTTTGTAGTTTGCTAGGACCGACTCGTAAAGACAGAATACTGGGTTACTAGCCCTTTTTTAGAGAGACAAATCCACAGTCTAGGCCCTCTTGGTGGACCCTAACAAAAGTCAAAAAGCGATACCAAAGAGCCTAAACCCTACTGAGTGCCTCCTAGAACCCCTAAAATCGACTTCACCCTTGCCATAAGAACCTACATGATTGAACGAACACAGATTAATCAAGCCATTAAATAAATATCTAAACCTGTTAAAATCGATGTTTTTTCTAAAACTTGATTTCTTAAATAGACTTGTTTGATGTTTGATCTGTCCAAGATAGATCTAGGTTGCTGGATCAGTCTTGGGCATGTACCGTCACACTGAAAGGCGACGCCCCTCATTACCCAAGAAAGTGGCGATGAGATCTGACGCCACACCGGGAGGTGACGTCAGAAGAACGGCTCTATTTGACTTGTTTGTTGGGTAATGTGTGTTTTGAGCTTGTTGACATTTTGCATAAACCTCTGCATGGTCTTGCTTATTATCTATTTGTGCATATCTTGCCATATATATTCACCAATGTTCATGTTTGACTCGATTTAATAAGATTTGATCGACGTTTTCCTTATTTTTACCTGCATCCTCATATCATTAAGCATCATGCCCACTCAGGCATACATTAATGACATTCATGCATGGTTTTTCACATATCGCCCAAGCGCATATAGTAAATAGCATTCGTGCTAACATAATGACCTGAGCATGGCATGCACTGTTTTCCATTGTGTTCTTTCGATTTCACGCATTCATCTTTAGAGCAAGGATGTTTACTATGTTGAGCTTTTGTGGACCATCAGTCTAGAACTCATACAACGTGACTGAGCATTAGGTTACATGGCTTTTTACCTCTTACATTTCGTTTGTTTTCGCACAGCATGAAGCACACATCTATCTTAGACACAAGTAGGCATATTTTCGCATTTGCCACACATACGAGCAGAAAAGTGTAGAAAAACCGATTCGTCGGCGTACATGGGTGTCTAACACCTTCCTCATGTGTAACAGGAGTCCTTATTTGTTTCTCTACCCACAATGACCTATGTGTTATCCTTTAGCATTGGAGTTATCTCTTTTGTTTGTTTTGCTTGTCTATTTTGCATTACATCACATTCTTTTTGGTTTTTCTCGTCTTTCCATCAAATAGACTAGGTGGCAACTCTCCTTATCCATTTTTTTTGTTTTTTATGCTTTTTTCGGTGTTTTCAAGTCAAACATCCCTTTCCTCGGACTCACCGCTCCCACCGTGGCCCTATTGGTTTCTCCCCATGCTGACATGGCCACAATAATTAACTTAATGTCATTTCCATTGTTATTCTTTTAGTAGTTCACATTGTATTTTATTGTCGTCATATACAAAAACCAGATGAACATACAACTATTCTTTTTTGCGTAGTTTACATTGTAACATGTAGTATACTACAATATAATTTAATTGAAATGTGTATGACTGATATATGTATGTAGTTTACGCAATTTATTGTCATTATATCTATTATGCCAATTGTACATTAGAATCACTGATACAATTTACAGTGTTATATAACATTTAGGATGTATCTTTTGACGAAAACAAACATAGCAACATATCCTAACACTAATTATCATACATATGATATCTTACATAACAGATAAAATCTCAAAGTATTAAGAGATGTCATTGTTTGCGACATAAATATAACCAACATAAAATATAATGTATCTAGTATATAGCTAAAGTCTTGTTTGTGACATAATAAACATAGCTAACGAAAATAGATAAAATAGAATATGTCTTCATGATTCAGTAACTGCTTCCCCAAGTTGACACTTTGGTACCCCAGAAGTAGTTGCATAAGATTTGTGAATTTTTGCACTTCTGATTGGTGACGCTGCAATCTCTGCTCTGAACCTTGAGATGTCGTCTTTATCATAATTGATTCATTATCTAATGTTAGGTATTCTATTGCCTTTGTTACAAAGACTCTACAATCATTTGAATCTTCATTTTGTTGGGGGTAGTCCTTGATGACAATCTCTTGGCAGTCATGCATATCACTGATCAGATTTTTCTTCAATAAAAGCAACCTCAACCAATCACTCTGTCAGGATTAGTAAAAGTTATTTAGTGCAGGCTATATGATATAGTAAAGTAATATATTTCAGTAATACTATATCAGATAATTCCATAATACTATATCAGTATAATAGTCACTTACCCATCTTGCGATCTCATGGTCATTTGTTCTGCATGTAAGTGAATTGTAATTGTAGAATTTTTTGTCTTCAAAATTTACCTTCATGAGATCCAATGAGAATTTGCATAAATTGACATTAATATCTTTCTACAACATTGGATATTAGTAATGACATCTTTTAGTAATCGTTCCAACTTAGTAAGTGTTTGAATATTTGTTGCATCATCATTTGGAATCGAACCAGTTACGTGTTGCTGTCATTTATCATGAAATATATGAGTTTATAATAAATAGTAATTCACAATATTTTTCCATATGAAGTGAAATGAAATTGTATTTTATAAAATACATATCGATGCTATCAAATCCATGAATTATACTCCACAACCACCATTAAGAGTGTATATGTTCTTTACAACTTCAATGTATGTTTCAATAAGCTGAAAATTTATAGATATGTAGTTATATTTGCATATATGTAATTCCAAATTATAATACAATTATGCATACCGCTCCATTTGTTAAATTGTTGTAAAGTAACTCCTTGATGTGTTAACCAGAACACATCTCGCCATTTACTTCATAACCATGGTTAAATCTATATAACAATTGATAATGTATTACTATCTAAGTTTGTAAGATAATTTGGTGTTGATAAATGTAATATTTTGCTATTATTATTATTTACATTAAATTGTAGTCATTCAAGAAGAGATCTAGCATTGTATACTCCATGTTTGAAATAAGTTTTGCACCTTGAAATTTTCTTGTTCTTGGCATAATCTGTTTAGATAAATACTTTGAATATTTTAAAGAGAAATTTAATTGATATGTACTAGTAAGTTAAGAATCTAACCTTGAACAAACTTCTTGTTAATTCTGTGGTAATTTGAACTTTGAAAATTCTCTTCCTTGCTTTGAACTTCAACTTTATTATCATAGAGTTTGGTGCATTCTTATGTTTTTTCTCTTCTCACTTCTATTTGTTTTTCTTCTTCTTTTTTTGGGTGCCATTATCAAAGCTAGCTTAGACAGTGGCATGTGCTCCATCTCATCTTCACTATCTCCATCATCCTTTATCGTTGTTCCCTCTTTGGAATTTGGCTTACTTGTGGATGGTACATTATTAGAAGATGGCTTCTCATGATCCATTTGTTGATGTTCATCTTTCATTTTCTTAAACTTCTCTTCATTTTGTAGTTGTAAATCTGATATTCTTTTCTTCATATTCCTATTTTCAGAAATTACAACCACATGGTGTTCTTTCACTTGTTCAACTACTTGTCTGAAGAAAGTAACATCAGTTTTCATTGTTGCCAAATCATTCTTTATGTTACTAATCTCCAATTTCATGCACTTTAGTTGCTTTTGAAAATTAGATAATACATTGTCATTTTTGTGCCATCCCATCTAAATGTGTTTCTACAATAAATTTTTTTTATGACAATACAAATAATTAAATGTAATATCTAATCATCAAACAGTATTATTGTTATTGTAACACTCGTAAAATTCATTTTGTAATTATTTACATTTTATGAATTTATTCCTGGATGAGTGTTATTGTTTTGAGGCCTGTTGTGTGGATTTGTGCATTTACTTGGGCTTAGTGGGTCGGCTTCTACTTGTGTGTCCCTGTGTGTGGTTTGGCACTGTGTATTGTGGCACTATGCGTGTGGGGCCCGGGTGTGGGGTCCTTGTGGGGTCCGCGTCGTGGGCCAGTTGCTGTGGCTGGTGGTTGGGCTGAGTGGCCGGTGTGCTCGTGCGGGGTGCCAATTGCTAAGACGTGTAGGTGAGCATGCTCCCAGCTACTGCGTGTGCAGGCTTTATAAGCCTCCTGCACCGCACTCCCCCATCACTCGTTGCCGTCTTCTCCTTCTTTCTTCTTCTTCTTTTCTCCTCCACCTCGGGTGTGCATCTTCTTCTTCCCCACCTTCCCTTTCCTTCCTCCCCACTCCTCCTTCTCCGCCCCCTTCTCCTTTCCCCCTATCCTCCCCTGTTTTCTTCTGTTTGTACGTTGACAGAGAGAGAGAGAGAGGGAGAGAAGCAGAGGAGCTTGGGTGGCTCGTGGCTGTGTGGGAAGCTCCGGAGTTGCATCCCCGTGGACGTCGTGGTCGTCAGAGTTGGTCGGAGGATTTTTTGGAGTCCGTTTGAGGTATGCATCTCCAATCCCTATAATAGAGAGCATGAAAATTGTAGAAATTGATAGGATTGCTAAAAACTAGGTAAATTTACATTCCTAGAATTTATGGTGATTTTATGAGAAATTATGGTGGATTTATGGGCATTTATGCCGATGGTTGAGTTTTGGGTCGTTCTGACCCTTATGCCTTTGTGATTTTATATCTTGATGTATGGTGAATAGATTTTAGTTTTGTTTGTTGGGATTTGGAGTAGACTCGAGAGTCTACATCTTATGTTTTATGCAAGATTTTTGGTGTTTGTTTAGAGGGTCCAATCGAAGGTCCTATTTGGGGCTATTTTGGATGGTAGGGTTTAGGCTATTTTTTGTTTTTCGTAGAATTTGGCATACCGAATTATTTCAGTATAGCGCTTCTTTGTCAAATTAGGTCCTCTGGTCGAAATTTTGTCGTCCAATTTTGGATGGTCGCCCGAATCAGGAGATTTCGACTGACTGAACCATTTTCGGCATATTGAATTTGCCCTGAGTGTTGACCATTGACTTGATTCGGTCGACCAATCTAGATCGGCCTACTGAACCAAGGATTTTCGGCATACCGAACTTGTTTTTCTGCATGCCGAATTAGGGTCCAAATAAGTTTATAAAATCTGATTTCTGAGAGTTTTCCGGATTGGTTTGTTTTGTTCCATTGAGAGGGATTGTGGGTGGTCAGTGGTGGTCTCCTAGGACCCTTGATGCACAATTTTGCCAAGGTTTTGGAAGAGTTTCCAAAGAAATAAAATGGTTTTGGAAAATGATTTCAAAAAGATAGTTGGCCTGTTTTGGGAAATGTATTTCGGATTTTCTGTGTGTGGACCGAGACAGTGTGGGACCGTGTCGTCGGGACCAAGGAATGTGACAACATTCTTGGGTGGTCGGGCGCGACTCCCTGGTTGAAGTCGAGAGTTGAGATACCTGAAGCTGAGGGACGTCGGGTCCTAGAGGTATGAGACTCCTTGACTATCGTCTCGAGGCTAGGGTTGTGGTTCGTAGGTCCAGGTGTCTTGTGGTATGACAACAAGGTATGATACTCCTACTGTCGCTGTGAGCACTGAGGCTCGGGTGTCGTCCAGTGTGGAGGTATGACACTTCCTCCTGAGCACCGTGTGGAGGACGCCGTGAGGAGGCGTACCCAGTGGTGGCCAGTGCAGGTGGGACACGTGCACTATAGCTGGTAGCATCCTAAGAGATAAGATAGCCTTCCCAAGGAAGGGTTGGTTTTGTGAGGGTTCTCTAGGTAAGGAGAATCGTGGGACGATAATCGCTCCTACACAAGGTGGCTTCACCGTGGCAGTGCAGAACGTCGTGGTCGCTCCTTAGTGGACTACGTGTGGCCTGAGTTTGGTTGCCTAATGTTGGACTTCCCGACTCATTGTGTGTGGTTTTGGCCATTGAGGGTCTTTGCTTGTGGTTTTCAGCTAATAGAACCTTGATTGTGGTTTTGGTTGGTATGGGCCTGGTTTGTGAGATTTTGAAAAAATGATTTGAGAAATGAATTTTAAAAGAAAAGTAATTATGATTTGCTTTCTGCGATTTTTCCTTTGGGGTGCGTACTAGGTGACTTTTGTCACTCATGCGTTTTCTTCGTGTTTTTGGTTTACAGGTGCAGGCATGCAAAGGATCAGCATAATGCATATAGTCTGGAGTCTCCTAGCCGCACACATAGGTTCCCGGTAGTTAGATATTTTCTGTTTGGTTTTCATTTTCCGGAAATTTAATTTGTTTTAAATTATTGTGGAAAATGAGGGACGTTACAATTATTGATCCAACAGTATTACTATTATTGATGTATAGTTTATCACAAACATATTCTTACTGTATTGATTCCTAATACTATTTAGAAAATGACACAATATGACAAGGATTTGTATTATTATTATGAATAATAGCATTGTTTAATAATGTATTGTAATACTATTAAGAATTTGTAATGGTATTAATTTAAATGTTGCCATTACATACCTTCCATTTTGATCTTCAACCTTCAGTTGACGAGATGTTTCAACTTTCTATATCATCCTGTACAATAATTTTAATTGTTATATATTAACATTGCTAACTTTAAATTGTTAACATATGAATTTAAAGATATTATTACTTTTTTCCTCTTTAAAGGGAGTATGTTACTGGTTGATGTTGTAATCCTTGACCACCTACTGTACAGATAATCTGCTTGTGGATTTGGTGGCCTCAAAGATGTGTTGTTTTCATAAGTCCATACCTGAAACAGTTATCATGTGTAGTATTAGTAATTTGTTTACATTTAATAAATGAAAATAGTAAATTATGAATGTTATTACAAGTGTATTGGTACTTACTAGTAACGCCCATGCACGGCCTAAGCAGTACGACCTTTGATTTTCTAGATTGTTAATCAAAAGAAAATGGGCAAAGTTAGCCCAATTGAATGTATGAAGTTCATGTAAATTATGTATACATTTCAATACTATAGGACTTACACCAGATGAAGAATCTGGCATAATAAATGATGAAAAAACAAGTAGAATCCAAAGTTTGACAATAACATCATTACTAACATTACATTTGCTATCAAAATTCTCATAACATTCTTTCAATATCTCATCTTTTGATTCTTGGATGGTGTCTGAAAAACTCATCCAGCTCAGAGGTATTGTTCACAGAATTTTTCATGTCTCAAATATCTTTTTCTCTATTAGGAATGTTGAGGATGGTTTGTAGGTCAGACATGGTGAATTGTATTTTTCTTTCTCCAATGTTGAAGTAGCCTTCACCAATATATTGTGTTATAAGTTTGTCCAAATCAGTTCTTACACTACTAGAAAAATCAGATTTTGCAAGGACTTATAACGAGCACATTGCGAGGACATGTCCTCGCAATATATTAGTGAGGAAAAATAACGAGGATGAAGCAAGGAACCTTATTTAGCAAGGACTTTACGAGGACATGTCCTCGCAATAATCCTCGCAATAGTACCCTAAAATTATAAACACTCGCCCTCTTTCTCAGCCACTGCCCTCTTGTCTCTTCACTCTCCTCTCCTCTCTCACCACCACCTCCGCCGCCCCCTCTCG
>JAMKQA010007630.1:0-27177 GCA_024699735.1 Posidonia australis | reverse complement strand
TGACATATTCGTTGCTAGAGGTAACAGCCATGGGAGGTGGAAAGCTAGCAGCCCGCAGCTTGCGAAATGGCTGGGCGCCTGGGATGTGCGTCGGGTATGTGCGCCTGGCATGTGCGCCTGCTAGGTGTGCTAGGTAAATGTGCTAGCTAGGTGTGCTAGGTAAATGTGCTAGCTAGGTGTGCTAGGGAAGTGTGCTAGCTAGGTGTGCTAGGTAAGTGTGCTAGCTAGGTGTGCCAGGGAGGTGTGCTAGCTAAGTGTGCTAGCTAGGTGCTCTCTCCTACCTATCGGGAGTTCTAGTTGGACTGCGGGTTTGCTATGGGTTTGAAGTTGGTTCAAGGGTCAGCCACATCCAAAGCAACATCTGGATAATTATCAATGAGTCACCTCAAAATCGGGGTGTCTACACATCGCCTTATTGTTGAAATCCGTGAAAGAAGAAAAAAGGATGCAAAGGAAGAAGAGAAATCCAAGAAGAAAGAAGAAGGATTCAAAGATAATTAAAGGAGAAGGAGGAAGACAAAGTAGTAGGGGCGTTTCCTTTAGGATTCGAGCGTATGAGCCAAGAAAAAAAAAATCTCTTTGCCTTTTATACTTTGGAAACCAAAGGAAACCATTTCCTTTTCCTTAAGAAAGCACAAACACCACTTTAAAATGTGGTCAAAGAGAAATTACTTTCCTTTCTCATAGTTTCCTTTAGATTCTGAAGGCACAAACTCCTCTTAAGAGTATTCCAAGTCTCCCATACTCTGGGTCCTGTAGTATCACAGTCACAGTCGCGAGGCTCCATCCTCAGACCGAAATTTGGCAACCACGACCTTAGATGTGTCCCCTACTTCTTAGAGGTATGAACACCCCTACTCCGTTAGTACGGTCATTTGGCTACATGGTTTCTACTAAATCCTTGAAAAATCTTTTCAAAACATATGCATTCTCTTTTGAAATCCTTTTTCTAAGTATTTCCATTACAAAAATTATTTCCATTTTCAAAATATTCCTCTTCATCTAAAATTCAACTTAAAACATTCTGAACAGGGTAGGCCGCATTGGTCATTCGTGCTTGGAGAACTCGTTGGCGCTGCATGCTTGTTGGTCGAATCATCTAATCGTGCTACCAGTTTGCGTTTGCAATGCTTGCCAATTATGTCCAACCCAAAAAACTAACAGAAAAACTAAAACTCTGAAATTACTAGAAATCGCTCCTTTTGGGAACTCACGGTGTTCTCAATACAAATCGCTATAAATCACACAAAATACATCACAGTAAAAAGCACGAAATGATATACATTTTGGGACAAAATCACGAGAAATTATTAACCGTAGCTCGAGTTTTAAAAATCCAAAGTAAATGACCCATTTGGTTTAAACAGTAACTTTATCCTTTGAAAATCCACTAAATAATCTTTGAAAAATTTCATAAAATACGGGAATCACTAACGATCAACAAGAACAAGCTAATCTACACTTTTATCATCAATTTGTTTATAATCTACAAGGAAAATGAAGAAAAGAAGGTGATAGGACACATACAGTAATATCGTTGGCAACCCCTTCTTCCTCGGACGAGCAACTCCTCCTTAGGCGATCGACTCTTCCTCTTCTCTCTCTTTCTCTCTCTCTCTCTCTCTCTCTCTCTTGCGTTTTGCCTCAAGCTAGGGGTCTTCGACCCTTTTTATACACCTCTTCACCGTCGATAGCTGCCCAAAAATCTAGACTGCGTGATGGCGAGGCAGCATGAGACGAGGCATGGTGCCCTGACATGGCAGCAAAGACGACATGGTGGCATTCACTATGTTCTTCTGATATTGACAACATTTATTGTATTTTAACATACATGCTCACAATTCATCGTTGATGATATTCACCAGCACTTTACGTCAATGACAATCACTTGGAAGTTGCATCAAGAATTACTACCTTAATTAATCACCTATCATATACGTCTGTCCCATACAGACAAAGTCAAGGAGAAACTGCGAACAAAACCAACAAGACAGACACAAATTCATCATGATTACCAACAAATATTCACATAAGTATAAGTACTTAAGTCTCAACTTATCTAGATTACACATAAACGAATATTAATCTTCAATATAGCGTTACATCATTTCTTAATTTCTAGACTAACAAATCCATCAACCCATTCTACGATCGACTCCTTAGTGGTGCAGATATTACAATTTAATAACCATATAATCGAACAGGCCGTGTTCATGTGATGGCAACAAACCACGTAGCATGTGAATATGGTCCCATCAATCTGCGACCCAAACCTTTGTTGTCGGTTGGGCCCATGAGCACAACCGATACACCTTCGCGACCCCCTTGGGCTCAGCTCACGTTACGAACGGCTCCATCTGACCTCAGCAAAGTGGCAGGCCGAATTGCACGAGATCGATGCACGCCTATCGCAGGATCACCGAGGCCCCATCTTCCTTCCATTACTGGGAGCCATCGCCCACGTCCCAATTGGAGACAGCTGGAAATGGGTCGATGATGAGATAAAGGGGATGCATATAACCGCAGATACCATTGAGAACGACAACCAAGGGAATAACGCCCCCGGAGAGAAGAGAAGAAAACGACGATGCTAACTCCTGACAGTTTTGACCAGTATTCTCCCTCCAGTGCCGGGTATCGATGCCCGCCACTGTCCACCATCACCCCACCAATTTCCATGAAGATCGAATCCCTCCCGGCGTTCCAGAAATTCACCAGGAGCTGCGGCACACAAACCAACTTCACTCTTATTTTTGTTTCTTTGTTTGTTTGGTTCGTTTTCCTTTCTTTTGTACTCACGGACCATATTAGTTACTTGTTACGTAGAATGCAGGGACACACCCCTCACCTGGCCCTGGGTTCCTTTCCTCGTGCATCGTAATCTACGATGCATCGTATAACATTCCATGTTGATTTGACGCTAAAAAACAGTGATTCCCAGTTGTATACACTCATACAGCGGGAACCCATCCAATCAAAAAATTCGTGTGGGTTACTGGGCGGCAAGAGGTATTGTCATGGGCCTTGGCCCGTGGTGGAGGAGATGATCGTGTGAACAGGATTTGAAGAGGATAATAAATTATATCGTAATGATGAGATAGAAGATAAATAAATAAGAATGCAGAAGCGATCAAGTCTGGGTAACTGCAACGGCACGTGGTACCAACTGAGTGGTTCGGTGCTCCATCTATCGCAGCTCTCTCGATATGATTGTCGTGGGTGTGCCGTGCCTTGCTTTCTCCTCCCAGCTCATTTTTCCAAGTCTAGCTTTCGCTTCCCGCCTGCATTTTTGTGCTTTGCGATTGGCACCTCTTTACGGCTTTCCGACGGGGCGGCAGTTCTTTCTTACTCTCTTTCTGTTTTTTTCTTGGCTATTTTTATTCCTTTTCCTGACTTTGGTGGAGCGTCTCTCCTGACATGCCATTTATTATAATAGTGGTAAGGAAGCAAGTAGTAATTGATCCGCGTTTTTTAACCTCGCCATGTTAACCTTGGCAGAAGCACCAGGAATGACCACCGTGGTGCTACTGCTGATGTACTGCTGACCTGGTATGCTGCCACCTACTATCTGATAAATTAATATATGGTATTGACAATTTTTAATTTTTATTTTTTATTTTTTAACTCCCATGGTTAAAACTGGGTGGGACTAGGAATCTTTCGCCTAGCTGATATTTTACTTGTCTCCCTGCTTTTCCTTCTTCTTCATCTTCCTTGTATTTCTCTCTCTCTAGCATTTGGTTTGTGTTGGACGACTGTGATTTGGTCGTGCGTGTCAATGCTAGTCCTTGCATGGGGAAGAAGGGAGGAAGCTCGTGGTTGACGGCTGTCAAGAGAGCTTTCCGATCTCCCTCCAAGGACTCAGAGAAGAAGTCCAACAGCCGGCAGAGAGAAGAGCCACAACAGCAGGAAGAAGAGGAGAAGGTACGCTTCATTGAAATTGCCCATTTCTCTCTCTTTCTCTTCACTTCCTTCTTCCAATTCTTAATGGAAATGTATTTGGTTGAAACAGAAGAGGGAGAAGAGGAGTCGATGGCTGTTTCGGAAGATCTCATCACCACAACAACAAGTCCAGAACAAGCAAACATCAACACCAGCAGCACCTCAGGAATCAGCCGCCACCACTGCAGAACAGAAGCATGCCATTGCAGTGGCGGTGGCAACTGCCGCGGCGGCCGAAGCGGCCGTTGTAACAGCACATGCAGCCGTTGAGGTGGCTCGTCTCACGAGGCCATCTACCACCTTCCACCGGGAGAACTTTGCCGCGGTGGTCATCCAGACAGCATTCCGAGGTTATCTGGTAAACATTGGCCACCCATTGCTTCATGGGTTTCTGTTTGTACCAAACAAATAACAATATATTATCTATCCGTCGGTAAATGGTGAATAAGGCAAGGAGAGCACTGAGGGCGCTGAAGGGTCTAGTGAAGCTCCAGGCTCTGGTGAGAGGCCACAACGTCCGGAAGCAAGCGAACATGACGCTCCGATGCATGCAAGCTCTCGTCCGTGTCCAAACACGCGTGCGGGACCAACGAGTCCGGCTTTCCCAAGAGGGCGGCAGCACCATGTCTATGTCTTCTTTCAGCTGCGACACCAGTCTGTGGGAGCCCAGACACCTCCAAGAACTCTCGGAACGAAAGTCCATGGTGATCACAACATTTTCCAATATTGCCTTCAGTTTTGCATGCTCAGTCTCAAAGGTCCCCCTGTTGTTTTCTTCTTCCTGACCCTGGGTCCTTGTTGGTTTCTATTCTCCAGCAGTCGAGAGATGGAAGTAGCGTAGCTGATGACCTTGATAACCGTTCCCGTTCTCTTGAAGAGCTCCAAGCAATGCTGCAGTGTAGAAATGACGCTGCTCTCAAACGAGAGAGAGCTCTTGCCTACGCTTTCTCCCACCAGGTATATAAATGTCACAACGCTAGCGAGCAAACCATGAAGTATAATGTTTCTTTCAGCTGAAGTTTTGGTTTTTTCTTCCCATCCATTTGGTAGATGTGGAGATCGGATAGGAACCCATCGTCGTCCCTTTCCATTGGGAAGGAACAAGAAGAATGTGGAGGAGAAGAAGAGCAGAGACCACCCAAATGGCTGGACCGCTGGATTGCCTCGAGACCATCATGGGACCACAACCCAAACCCAAATGCCAATTACCACAGCAGCAACAGAGGAAGAAGAGTTTCGACGGACCAGAGAGATCACATCAAGACATTAGAAATCGACACTGGTCGACCGTTTTCATACACCACCTCATCCTCCCGACGACCACCTTACCCCAGCTCCCCCCTCCACCGATCCCACCACCACTCCCCCGCCACCCCTTCTCCTGCCAAGATCCGCCCATTACAGGTCCGCTCCGCCAGCCCACGATGTGGCAGGGAAGAGAGAAGCTACTCCTCCGTCCACACTCCGAGTTCCCACTACAGCTACCAGAGTAGCAACAGTGGTTTTCGTCACCACCACCTCCACCACCAACAGGCGGGGCCTGTGCCGGTTCCCAACTACATGGCTGCGACGGAATCGGCCAAAGCACGGCTCAGGTCGCAGAGCGCGCCGAGACAGAGACCGTCGACCCCGGAGCGGGACCGCGGCGGTGGGTCAGCAAAGAAGCGGCTGTCGTTCCCGGTACCTCCGGATCCGTGTGGTGGCGGTGGGGTAGGAGTTGGGTACTCGCATGATCTGAGGAGCCCGAGCTTCAAGAGCGCGAACGGGAGATTCGGAATGGAGCAGGGGTCGAACGTGTCGTCGTCGTGCACCGAGAGTTTCGCCGGGGAGGTGTCGCCTTCGTCCACGACTGACCTCCGGAGGTGGCTGCGGTGACATTTGGGACAGATTTTGGAAGTTGACAACATTTCTTCCTTTTTCCCTTTTGTTGTTATGGTTGCACGTATTGTTTACCTAATAATTTACGTAATCCTTTGTGTTTAGTCGCGGGTTGGAGCTTGGAAGTGGTGGACTAGTGGTGACTGATGACTAATCTTAAAAAGCTAAACTGCAATCAACTTCCTTTTAGCTATTGTTCAACAGAATTGGATACATGGCCTGCCTGAGTCCTACTCTGGTGCGGGCTGTGCTCGCAGTAGTCCATAAACGCCCAGCATCTCAGCCATTTATTCAGATGAATCAGATCCAACGGTATGCATTGAAGAAAACAATTAAGAAGCATTAAATATATATAAATCCAATGGTGGCCTTTTTTATTTCGACTCTCTGTTTCTGTGTCTCTCGGGCGGAGAGCCCATCATTCAACTTCCACGTTCTCTCTCTTTGGTTCAATGCACTCTTTACAGCAGCCACGGCTCCCTTTCTTCTTCTTCTTCTTCTTTTTTTTTTTTTGAGATATGAGTTGGAGACATATTTTATGTAGGTGCGTGTAAGGACTGTGTAGGTAATTTTTTATTTTTCATAAAACATAAAGGAGTAGAAATAATCGTATAGATATATTTATTAAATATATAAATTTTTATTTAAATTAAATAATTATTGATTTTTGATTTAAAGATCTTAACATTCAACATATTTTGTTATATTCTAGTCGTTAAATTTTAGATTAAAAATTAATAGTGAATATAATTCAAATTAGGACGAAATCTTATAGATTATATTATAGATTAACTAATTATATAATTAGATTTTATTTTAAAAAACAGAAAACTAAAATAAATGAGGTGTCTACAGGAAACTTTTCCTATAGACACCTACACAAACCATTTCCTAATATGAGTTTCACTTTTCTTAACATATTTTTTGTTTATATTTTTTAGTTAAACTTCTGTAAGAAACCTACAAAGATAAAAGTAAGGAAATTGACGAGAAATAAGGAAAGTAAAAACAGTTTTTTTAGAAATAGAATATCTTTTTCTATAGAATTATACAACACTGTTTCTAAATAAAAATATAACATAGTTTCAAAAAAAAGTGCAAGAAATGTTGTTTGTGGTAAAAAAAAAATACACCTTTGCCTTTAAAATAAAAAGTACAACAAATATTATTTGTAATAAAAAAAATACAAGACTTTTAACGACAAGATTTACGACATTGTTTTAAAATTTAAGAATAATACTATTTTTAATTAAAAAGTAAAACAAATTTTGTTTATAACAAAATTACAACATTACTTTGTAATACAAAAAATATGATATTATTTCTATAATGAAAAAAACATCATTATTGATACATTGTTTTATTTCTTAAAATTAGATACATTGTTTATTGTTACAAAAAAAATACAACATTGTTTCACAAATATGCAAAAAATGTTTTCTGTAGTAAAAAAAAAAAAGAATACAACATTGTCCTCAAGATAAAAGTACAAAAAATATTTTTTTTTGATATCGTTAAGTTAATGTTAATTTAAAGTCCCAAGGAAAACATCAAGGGAATCAATTGTCCAAAATATCACAGATCAATAATCAGAACCAAAAGAAGAAAAGGCAATGTTTTTGCCAAATAGATACAAGCCACCCAGTTATACTGGAATTCAAGGATTAATGGATTCTACTGTCCCATATCAGAAGCAAGGGCAGGCTGGTGGATGTCTGCGACCGAGGTATGAGGGTGAGGGTGAGGAGCCTCCTAAGAACCCCTAGAAGTAGTAAGGTTGGAGGCTTGGTTCACGGTCCATGCAGCGTTCATAGTAGCTAATGAGTTAAGCAAAGCATCCTTTTCAAATCCTGAAGTAAGAGTATCTAGACATTGATTCATTAGTCTAATGGCATCCAAAATAATAACAAAATAAGGCTTGGAAGAGCCTCGGAATATTCTGCAGTTTCTTTCTTTTCAAGTCAACCAGAGGATAACTTGAAGTAAGACATGCCAACCACAGTTATTTAAAGAAAATCTAAGAACAGGTTTATGTACAAACATGTCATGTATGTTATTGTAACCAGGATATAAATATGAAGGCACAAAAAAATACCATATCTGACGAACATAATTGCAGTTCAGAAATAAATGAGTATTAGATTCAATGTAGGAGTCACAAAAAATACAGTTTTGTGAACCAGACCAACCTCTTTTAGCCAAGTTTTCTTTAGTCAGATTCTTGTTATGGAGTACCAACCAAGAGAAAAGCTTGACTTTTAGTGGAGCCCAGCTCTACCAGATATGTTCAAAATATGTAAATCTAAGTCCACCATTGTTTAAGACCTTGTAGCAGGACTTAATAGTAAAAGTAGAAGTAGTATTAGGCGTCCAGGAGAGGATGTCCTCCTCCTCCCCCAATGTGGTGGAATGGATGATGGACACTAGAGAATCAAATTGGAATTGTAGAATATGATAATCACGTAGATGAATTTTAGAATAGTCAATCAACTTGCTAAAGTCCTCCCCGAATAGCTCCCATACAGTTTTGGTGAAAGCTTTTTTCCTTTTACTAACAGAGTAGAGGTCAGGGAAGAGGTGTTTTAGTTTGGTGCCATTCCACCAATTGTGTTCCCAGAATAAGGTGTCATCCCCATTCCGTAAATGGTATGTAGAGAAACAATTAAGGATAGTAAAACTTCTTTTAAGACTGAACCATAGAGGGGAGCCTTTGCTTGTGGAAGTGTTTAATAGAGCCCCAGGCCATAGTGAATTGAGGTATCTGGCCTTAATCAACTCTTTCCATTTCACATGGCAATTTCCTGAAAGTAATTGCCATAATAGCTTTGTTTTGAGTGCTAAATTGAAGTTTCTAAGATTAATAATCCCCCAACCTTTCTGCTCCTTAGGTTTACAAAGAGAAGCCCATTTGACTAAATGCACTCCCTTTTTAGAAGTAGGGTCAGAATTTCAAAGAAAGTTGCTTATAATCCTGTCTATATCTTTCTCTACCTATCTAGGCATGTGTAGAACAGACAAGAAATAAGTTGAAATGACTGATAATACTGAATTGATCATTGTCAGCCTTCCGCCAAGGGAAAGAAAATGTACTTTCCAATGAGCCAGTTTTAAAGATATCTTCTCAATAACAGGAGTCTAATCTTTGCATGTGGCTTTCCTATAATGTAGAGGCATACCCAGATATGTAATAAGTAGTTCAGTTGAGTTACATCCTAGAGACTTGCATGCATTCTTAATAGCTTCTTAGCCTACCCCAATCCCAGTGAGAGAAGACTTAAAGAAATTGATTTTTAGGCCCGAACATGATTGGAAGCAGCAAAGTATACGTTTAATATTGACAATATTCCCTGGGCCTTCAGCTAAGAATAGAATGCTATCATCAGCGTACTGAATATTTAACACATGGGGTCCCGCATGAGGGAGTTAAATGCCTACTATAAGGTTATTATTCAACGCTAACTTTAACATTCGATTTAGGACATATGTAGCTATGATAAAGAGCAAGGGGGAGAGAGGATCCCCCTGTCTAAGTCCTTTAGCTGCCCCAAAGAAACCATGAGATGACCCGTTAATTAATATGGAGAATTTAGCAGAGTATATACACATCTTGGTCTAGGAAATCCATTTTTCCCCAAAACCTAACCCCTGCAGGGAATCTAATAAAAACTCCCAATTGACATTGTTAAATGCCTTTTCAAAATCCAGCTTGAGAATGTAACCAGGTAGTTTTGAGGATCTCATCAGATGGAGGATTTCTTGAGCTACAAGGAAACAGTCCCCAATTGAGTGCCCAACAAGGAATGCACACTAAGAATTGTCAATAACCTGACTAAGAATAGGAGAAAGTCTAGAGGCCAGGGTTTTGGTAAGTATCTTATAGAGACTATTCACCAAACTAATAGGTCTGAAATCTGTGATTAAACTAGCTCTTGTCCGTTTGGGGATCAAGACAATAAATGTCTGATTGAAAGGGGAAAGAGTTTCAAGATCACTTGATGCAAAGAAATGCTAAAAGATGTTTATTATATCATATTTTATAAGGTCCCAAAACTGCTGGAAGAAGAACATTGGAAACCCGTCAGGTCCTGGACTTTTGTCACCTAGAAGTTTGCCAAGATTATCCTTAATCTCTGCTTCCGAAAATGGAACTTCTAGGGAAAGAGGATTTGGAATCTTAGTGGGAGCCAAGCGGTCCCAATTGAGCGGGATTCTGAGGCAGTGATGGGAGTTGAATTGATTATAAAAATGAGTCTCTATTTCCTCCCTTATTGCCGAGGAAGAAGTAAACGGAATGGAATTGATGGTAAGCGAGTGAATGTTGTTGGTCTGTCCATGAGAATTAACTATACTATGAAAAGGAGGAGTTGGAATCACCCTCTTTCAACCATTGAATTCTAGATTTCTGTCTCCAGAATATCTCCTGTTCTTTTAAAAGTTCAAAATGTTCTGTTCTCAATGCTTGCTTTTCAATCTAAGTTTTATCATTGAGAATAGAATGCTCAAATAAACTGTCAATATGCTGTATACATGTTTCAATGTAACTTAATCTCTGACCTTTGGCCAATCTAATTGGGCCAACCCAGCTTTTTATGCATTGCTTTAAATGTTTCAATCTATAGGTAAATCCAGCCATTGGGTTAGGGGTGTGAAAGAGGACTCTAGATTCCAGCCAACAATTCTGAATGAATGACTTACATCCTTCAATTAGAAGACAAGATCTGTAGAATCGAAAAGGGGTAGGGCCCCAATTCTGTCTAACAGTATCTAAAACAATTGGAACATAGTCAGAAATTACTCTGGCCTTCCTAGAACAGAAGGAATTAGGGAATTTAGACGATGAAGGGGATGAAGTAAGAAAATTGTCAAGTTTGACCATTGTAGGGTCAGTTTGATAATTGGTCCAAGTGTAGGAACAGTTGGTGGGAGAGAGGTCCAACAATTGGTTACTGTTGATGAAATCATTAAAACTAGACATATGCCCAGTGATCCTTGGGTAAGAGAAGTGTTTGTGGGAGAATCTTATTAAGTTGAAATCTCCCCCAAGGACCCAGTTTTCTTTAACCGCATGACTAAGGCCATTTAATTCCTCAATGAAATCAGCCTTAAGTTGGGCTTCGCAAGGGCCGTAGACTCCAGTGAGCCACCAATCGAATTTATCTTCAAAAGAGATAAAGTGTAATGATAGGCTGAAAATTCCCATCAGGTGTGCCTTAAGCTCAAATAAATTGCCATCCCACCCAATCAAAATGCCTCCAGAGGCCCCAGTGGAAATAAGGTAAGACTACGAGGTGATTTTCCTACCCCTAAGGATCTAAGAAAGGCTTGGGTGTAGGACTCCTTCTTAATTTTAGTAATGATTAGTATATCACATTTTTGTGATCTAACAAGATTACGTACAGCACGGGATTTGGCGCTTGACCCTAATCCCCTGATATTCTAGGCTGCTATAATCATGGAATGTTGTTGGAGGACCAAGAGGGATAATCCCACTCATGGGAGTATGGAAGATCATTCAGGGAAATGGGAAGTTTCCCCTGATCAAGCTTGACTTGCTTGTAGAATTTTTGCACATCTTCGTTAGTCGTAAGAGTGATGTCAATATTACTACAAAAACTTTGAAAATGCTGATAAGAATCCCAAATCAAGGGATCTGTGTCCTTATTATGCATTATGTCAAAATTGGAACCATTCTCATTATGAAGGAAGAAAGGCAAAGCATCACAAGAAGTAGATACTGAAGAAGTCACACTGTTACCTGGGACATGCACCGAAGTGTCGGGATGTGAGGAAGGCATCTCAGACGTATTGCTTTCCAAATCTTCCCTCTCCATGTAGTCGTATAAAGCTAGTATGTTCTTGAACTTTCCCATGGAGATGTTCCTAATTCGAAGCTTAGCTTGAGAGTCAGTCCCCTGAGAGTTAATAGTTCTAGAGGAAAGGGAGGGGGAAGCTTTGAACCATCCTTCAGAAGCTGGGAGGGTGGGGAGTAGTCCAGCAGAGTCAGGGGAGGGGGCACTAAGTTGTGGGAGAGAAGTAGACCTAGTCCAAACGTTTTTCCCCGTCCTTGAGGTTTTCCCAGACCTAGCCCCGCGCCATCTCTTAGTATTTTTAAATGACCTTCTGTTTGGAGGAGGACCTCTCTGCGCAGGGCCAGGGGAGGGACGAGATGGCCAGGCGACAGGGGGGTTGTATGGAAGGGGAGGGTCCACAGATGTTCCAACTAGGTTTGAATTTAATGGGGTACACTATACGGCCAAAAGCATAGAAACGAGTATCAGGCAGGTCTTTCCCCTGATGAATCATGATCCGACAACGAGCAAAGCTTTATTGTTTGGCGTGATCTATAGTCAGGTCAACTTCCAATAGGTCGGCAAACTCAGCAACCATGAACTTGAATATATCAACATTCCATAGGTGGTGGGGAATACCTTCTAATTTAACCCAAACTCCATCCTCTTTCAGGGTGAAGACCGCATTAGACTGAGGAATCTAATGAGTAAAGGAAGCAAATAGAGACTGCAGAGAGGAGCCATATAGATTTAGGGTGTCGGTTTTAATCATAGGGGAAGGAAACCTGAGAAGAAAATTACCCGGGGCTGAATCTTTGACTTCCACCCCCGAGGCTAGTGGCCAGTTGAAAGCTATATGATGTTCAAGGAGCTCCTTAATAAGCTATGTAGAGTGGGCAGAGACAAGAGCACAACAGGAGAGAGACTGAAGCAAGTCGCAGGTGGCTTCCGTTGGTAGGATAATGGTAGGGTTATGAGGAGAGAGACCCGCCATTCTGGAGACCGGAGACTCAGACTGCTTATCTTCCTAGAAAAATTTACAGATTGCCACAGAATGAGAAGGGGATAGACAGCGAAAACAGAGTCTAGAGTATCTACAGTTGTTTTTGTTGTGACCGAGAAGGTCACATCTAAAACAACGACTGGAGGTACGGCAGAAAGATACCAGGGGAGAGCAAGGCTTTTGGCGATTCACCGTGGTCCACTCAGCCGAAGCAGTCAAAGGTTGAGAGGCTTCGCTCTGCTAAACAGGGATGTAGTCATGTGGAGGAGGGAATGCGAGATGAGCGAACCACGATCCAACTAAGGATGGGAGAGTAGGTGAATCAGGGATATCAGAGCAAATCCCTGTGTCAGAAGAACGTAATAATATTTGTTCAGAAAGATCACTGAAGTGGGATATCGTGGGAAGTGGGAGGTCTGCGCATGAAATTGACTGACAGAGAGCGTGAGACGTGGTTGGACGGCGACATAAATATCGGTTGTCAAGAGATTGCTCGAAATCTCAAGTGTGCAGGGGTAAATCTGCCGTATCACAAGATACGAGGGAAGCGTAAAGGGCGTCGAATCGACCTCCTCAGAATTGGCGCTAACTGACCCGTAATAAGAATCCGAAATGACGCTCCCCGAGAGAGAGGGGGAGGCTTAACTAAATTAGGCAGGGATTTAGGATAATCATACGAGATTATCGGAATTTGAAAAGCGAAATAATTCCACATAGAGCTCGAGACAGACTCTGTAGCGTCAGAGGGACTAACAAAGTCTCGGGAGGTTTGCTGATTAGATGTCTCCATCAAGGAGGCGTAGGGAAAGGTTTTCCGACGATCACCCACCGGAGGGAACCGGTCGACCAACAATTCAGAGGAAACAGTAGGATCAGAAGGAGAGGAGAAGAGTTGGAGATAAGAGGCAGTTTCTGCCAGGGAGGGTGCGACCGGTGTGACGAACTGGGCCAGAGACCGGTCCAAGTGAGCAGATTCAGCCAGGTCACCAGAGATCTGAGTGGTGGCAAGAGCCTCAAGCGGAGAAAACTCTACGGAACGGCCGGAGCCATAGTCCGTATAAAGTGAAACGAAGAACAAGAGGCTTCTCCATTCGGACAACAACGGAGCCCGATCTAAACTCAGATGGCAATGAGCCAGACAGAGTAACCAGCAAATGAATAGAACTTTAATATGCATAAAACTATCCACAGACATAGCAATGTTAAGGGCAAAAGGAATAAAAGACAAAGAACTATCATAAACCAGCACCTTCAACGAACCCAAAGTACAGAGAAAATGAACAGATTCGCCTAGAGAAGACAGATCCCTATCAGAATGTCGGATCTGAGGGCAGGTCCTCCACAGATGAGGGCGCTCTGCCGACGAGGGGAGATTTCCCTCGCCAACAGAAGAAGGAGGAAAGGAAAACTCCCCAGCGTTACTGTAGACACCCCGATTTTGAGGTGACTCATTAATAAACTTTCCAGATATTGCTTTGGATGTGGCTAACCCAATCACTTTTTGAAACCCCTTAGCTAGACCAATCCCAAACCTATGGTAGGATCACAGTCCAATTAGAAATCCAGATAGGTAGGGGAGAGCACCAATGTGGAGCACCTGTTTGTAGCACCGAGCAGGAGCACTACAGTGACACACCTAGCTAGAGCACCTGAATGGCACGCCTACTTGGTGCACCTACCTGGCGCACCAAGCTGGCACGCAGCCACTTCTCAGACTGCTGCCTACTTGCTTTCCACCTCCCATGGCTATTACTTCCACCAACGAATATGCCTTAGAGTCTTCCCACGCTCTTCGTTTACGAGGCTGCTCGCATTCCTAGGAGTTACCCATGAGAAATCTCTATATAAAGACACCCATAGGCAACCATTTGGGTTCCCTGAAAGAAAATTTGGAGTAAACTACTATTTTTTACAATCTATCCTTCTTTCTCACGAACATCTCCTTATATTCTGAAGCATTGTTAGTCCTTCCAAAGCAACAAGGATCCCTCTATCTTTGATATTTCAAGAAGGAACACCTTGGAAGGTAAATCCTCCCTTTCCCTTCTCCTTTAAATCTCAATCATAGTACCAAGATAAAGCATACATTGAATCTCACGTAAAATCTGATTTCTGCTTTGAACCTCACATAGTTGTAGACCACTTGACAAAACTTGTAAGCTCCTACTGCATTGGATAAAATTCTGTGGCCCTGTCTGACCCTAATAGTTGTAAATTGAGCCTGTAGTTTTCTTATTAATGAACCATCGGAAAAAAGAATAAATTAATGGATTTCATAGAATATTAATTACATAATTATTGGCTAGAAAATGAAAATACATACATTTGCCTGCGCTATATTCACTTTTCTTCGAGTACACCTGCGAACTGAACCATATTCATGAGATTTGATAGCTTAGTTTTTTAATTTCCTGCACGAAAACTCCTTTCATTTCGTCTAATTGCAAATTTTTCCGTGGCTATGGCTTCTCCACGTACTTCCACTGAGACCTGTGGTGCCACTGGACTAAATTTACACCATGCAAAGATCATCTGGACCAAAAACCCAACGACGACTAAAATTAAGGGTTACATTTGACGCCAACGATTGCGAAGGATGATTAAATGAGCCAGTTCTAAGCCTCGTGACAAGTGCTACTCAAATATTGTCCTTAAGTTTATGTTCGGAATTTGGCACAAATAAAAGTAGGGTTGGAGTTATAATTTCATTTGACAAATCAAAAAAGCAAGCATAAAATTGCAGCAGCCTCCTCCTCATTTCTTTGATTGAGAAAATCTGTTGTCATCGAATGAAACAAAAGGCAGGTGAAGAGCAGAGTGGACTGTATCTGCATCCATGACAGCACCACGTTATGCAGCAACACCGAGGAGGAACGACCGAGACCCTTGGCGAAAGCTTGCTCCGTCTGCTTGCAAGGGGCCAAGTGTAATCATGGGCATGGAAATCAAGAGCAGGCTCTTTGCAGTCGAGCTCTTCATCTTCGAGATGATCTGTCGACTACCACACATCACGACACGAAAAACGAGATTTTCAATAACCTAATACACGATTTAAGGGTCCAACTGATTAATGAAGCAAACGGGTTGATTGTGATCGTCTGCCTATTCCCACAGAAGAATATGGGATTCCTTCCCATTTAATTTGAAAATTCATCCTTTTTCTCCGAAAACTACGAAGATGATGCAAAAAATCTATGTAAAGAGGGCATTTCTTTGCCAGGAGAGATAAAAATTCAACCTTCTTTTCTTAGTTTGATGTCTTAACCTTCTAATAGTCTCGCAATTTATATTGAGATAGACAATATCCAAAATCTTACATTTATATTCGTAGCTTTTTCACATGCACTCATGTTGAATGACATCAGTCATTATAGGTTTTATTTACAATTTAGGATTTAGAGTTTAAGGATATGTTTTTTTTTTCTTTGGTTAAACCACTTTTATCCTCTCTTTTTTCGGTTAAGAAGTTTTAAAATAAGGCATAAAACAAGCAGAGTCTAAATGTTTGTCAAGAGAACTCAATGCTTAAGACAAAAAATCTATCAATTAACTGGAGAGGAACCTTCCATAGAGCAACAAGAGAACTCAATGGTCTTTTTTTTAAGAATAGATTAACTTTAACTTTATTTCTTTGTGTAGCATCACTATCCTAAACAAAAGGACATGAGACATATTGATTTCCTATTTTAATTCATTTATTGATTATTCAAATTTTTTTTAATATAATTTACTTTTTTGAGTTTATTTCTAATTGTTTAATAATTCATCTTATGTCCTCTTATAAACTAGCTACCATAAACTAAATAGGGAAAGATTTTCTATGGAGCAATGAGAGAACTTAGTAATCCTTTTTGAAGTGTAGGTCAAATTTATTTTTTAATTTATTTCAATGAGTATGGTAACTTTTCAAAACAAAAGAACATGGCACACACTAATTTCCTCTTTTAATTCAATTATTGATCATTCAAATTCACTTTTTAGTTAATTTCCTTTTTGATTTTATTTTAATTTATTTAAGAATTCATCTTATGTTATCCTATAAAGTAAGCAGGGAGGGATTTTATATGGAACAATGAGAGAGCTTCATGACCTTATTTTTAGGTGTAGGTTAGATTTATTATTTTTAATTAGGTTGAAGTTCCTATCGATGCCTACAGCTAACATTTTTGTAGGCAACATTATTTTTTTTAAAATATGAGAGGAAAAAATAACCATATAGATGTATTTATTATATATCTATAAATTCATGATAAAAATTTCCTTTAAATGAAACAACTATTAACCCTTAATCAAAAGGTTTTAAAACTCAACACGTTTTGTTAAATTTTAATTATTAAATTTTAAATTAAAACTTAACAGAGAATATAACTGTGACCATGCCGGTGGAACCCCTAAACGCGGTTCACCAAACCTTACTCCGGTGTACGGGAACACACTGGGAGGTCCGATACAGTCACGGCGAAAATGGTGAATCCGGAGGAAGAGACAAGACTCGGAAACACCAAAGAGAAGATAAAAAGGATAAGGAAAGGAGTCGCCACCTAGTCTTTTAATGGAAAGACGAGGAAAACCAAAACAAACACAAGAAAATCACGAAACAAAACAAAATACAGAATGCATATGTGATTCGTGCCTAATGGATAATGCTAGATGAATGCGGGTCAGAGAAAGGGTAAGGATTCTGGTTACGCATGGGGAAGGGGTTAGACACCCCCATGCGTTCGAGAAAACTCGATCTTTCTAGGCTTCCTACTGTCTATGGTCTGCTAAATGCGGGCTTGCTTATTCTAGATGCTCATGCAAAAATGCTACCGAAAACATGCCAAGTCAATGCAAAGAAAGAAATCAAGGAAAAAGTTAATCTGAGGGTCAGATGTAGGCATTGGCAATGCCGCCTTGCTGTACGCCCTTAGGCGATGAGGAAAACCGTGAAAATTGGGAAATTCTCAGAAAGCGTCTCGAAAAACAGTAGAAAGCGGGATAAATCCGAGAAAATCAAAAAGGGGAAAAAAATAATCCTCTTTTCGGGACCATGTCGGCTTTGACAAGCCTTTTGCTGTACGCCCTCGGGGGATGGAAAACCAAAACAAGGGAAAAACGCGGAAAACCGAGGGAAACCCGGAAAACGAGGAGAAGACTAAGCTCATAACATAGCTAGAAAGCGTGCACCAAGCTAGGAAGAAAAGAAGGGGAAAAAATCGTGCAAAAAGATGTGAAAACTATGCAAAATGTAAGTGTGAACAAATCTGAAGAATGTAGGGGGTTTTGTGCAAAAACCCAAAATCCGAGGAAAGCTGAAGTTCAGAAGCCCAAATCAGCGAAAACACATTCCATGCATGTACGATGAAATCTATGGTCAAATGCGCTTTCTAGTGCAAAATGAAGTTCTTTAGATGTTAAAATGCAATTTGCCCACTAATGCATGCAATGTATGTCAATTCAGCACAAAATCTAGGTAAAAATGCAATAAAATGTCTTAGAAATGATGCAAGAAGTTTCAGGGGCAAAATGGTCATTTTACCCCTGAAAACAGGCAATCAGAGCAATATCAAAGAAGCACAGGGGCTAAACTGCAAATAACCCAGCAAACAAAGCATTTCAAGATGTTCTGAAGAAATTCAGGGGCAAAAATGTAATTTTCACTGAGATTAAAACATGCAATAGAAATTCAGAGAAAAAGGAGGGTTAAAATGCAATTTACCCAAGAAAATATGCTTCTGGAAGGTTTTTAAACATGTTCATGGTGTTCCATGCAATTTTCACATCAAAACATGCTTTGTGGATGCTTTCTGTAAAACACAGGGGCTCAAATGCAATTAAACCAGCAAAATTATGCATTCTAAAACAATTTGAAAAAAAGTATGGGCTTATATGTAATTTCCACAAAGGAAATGAATTGTTAGAAACTTTCTAAAGAAATCCAGGGTCATCAATGCAATTTGTTTGAAGCAAAATACATTTTATAAACTCTCGAGGGCTTTTATTAAAGTTTTAGACTCAGAAAACATTACTTTAAAAGTGCAGGGTAAGAAATGTAATATTTTCAGTTAAAACTTTATTCGAAACATTTTTGAAAAATGACAGATGGACCTAGATACAAGAAAAGGATCTAAAAGTAATTTTGGAAGGACTAAAATGCAATAAAAACATTGTTTCTGTATTTTTTATTAAAACAAAAGATTTTTGATTTTTTTATTAAAGAAAAGGCTCGACGACCGCCGTCGACGACCGCCGGAGGAGTCTAAAAGGGGCTTTCCCATGGTCTGATCTAGGATCAGACCACATGGGAAGCAAGAGGAGGAGAAGTGGAGCACATCCAACGGCGTGGATGTGGCCTCGACGGCTGAGGCGCCTCCCCCCACCTCGCTCGCCGTCGGGCTGCTTTGGCGACGAGCACGGGGAAGAAGGCGACCTGCTGGGGCTGCGGTGCGGCGTTTGGAAGCTTCTGGAGGCATCAGGGCCACTCCGGAGCGGTGCGGAGGCTGGTGGAGCGAGGTGGAGGCCTAACCGTCGTCATCGCGGCTTCCTCTGGCGAGCGGCGTGGATGGGACAATCCAGTGGTCGTGGCGCGGCTCTGAGGACTCCGGGGTGCTTGCGGGAGGCTGAGGACGGATCCTAGGACATCGGAGGCACACGGGGGTGCCGGAGAGGTGTGGTCCACCTCTGAGGTGGTCGTCTTCTCCGGCGCCTGCGTCCTGGGCGTTCCTCTCCGTCGATCTTCGAGTGGACTGCTGGGAGCAGCGGAGCGGCGCGGCGGGGCACGGAGAGCTTCGGGAAGACCAGAGAAGGAGGAGAGAGGGCTCGGGGGTCTAGGAAACTTCCTGAATTGCCCCCCCACCTCTGTCGCCGGAGTTTGGCGACAGCGGGACACGGAGGAGCTCCAAAGGCCAAGGGATCGCTCTGGATCCCTTGGAACCGCTCCAGAAGGAGATAGGACTGCCGGAAGACTAGAATATCAGATAATTAAGAGAGGATCAGTGTGTACCTAGCTGGAGATCGTCGTTGGAGCTCCGAAAGCGGTGGGTGTTCCTCTCTGTGACGGCCTCTCTCTCAGTGTCTCTTCTCTGTCAATTCTCTCTGTGCTCTGAATTTGGCTCTGAATCGTCTCACGCGGTGGGAAAAAAGTCCTTGAATTGTGGCTCTCTTCTCCTTTATATAGGTGAACCCAACCACTGCAACAGAATGCCACTCCTCGTAACTGACTGGCCCGCTCCTCTAACAAACCAGACGCTCCTCCCAAACGGATCCAGACATTCCCTAACCGCTGTCCCCTCCTGTCCCCTTGGTTGCTGGCAGAACGAATGGCGATCCAGTGGTTGCCGGCGGTTGATCCAATGGTTGGGCTGCTGGGAAGCTGATGTTGATCCAGTGGTGCAATGTGCTGGAGATGGGCTCAGTAAGGGAGATTGGGTTCAGGCTGAATCATAGGAGGAATGAAGAAGGAATGGGTTCAGTGAGAAGGAATGGGTTCAGTGAGAAGAAATAATGTGTGAAAATCTAGCAAAAATGAATGAGAGAAATTATGAGTATGGAGAGGGAGAAATAATGTGTGAAATTGTTGTGGGCCTTGATGGACCTATGTGGGCCTCAGGGGCTTTTATGGGCTTATGTGGGCTTTCTGAGCTTCATGGGCCTCCATGGGCCTATGTGGGCCTAGGTGGGTCCAAATGGACCAAATAGGCCCAATCAAGTTGAATGAGAGTCAAATGGGCCTAGAATGGGCTTGTGGACCCAAATGGGCTCAACTAGGGCTTAATGGGCCTCAAAGGAGTTAATTGGGCTTAAATGGGCCTTGTGGGCCCAAACAGGCTCAACCAGGGTTCAAGCTCAGCCGTCACATCCTTATCCTGCAAAATTGGAAAAATTGGGGTGTCTACAATAACTAAAGATGAAACTTTAACACATAGTAGATTATCTTATAAATTAACTAGTCATATAATTATATTTTATTTTTAAAACAAAAAAAATAAAAAAAGGGTGATGCACCCATAGGAACCTTTTTTTATTTTTTAATTTATTTTTTGAGTATCATAATTTCTCAAAAAAAAGATATGAAACACATTTCTTTCCTTTTTTAAGAGCACATTAGATTCATTTTTAAAATTTGACTTTATTTCTTTGTGCATCATAACTTTCCAAAATAAATGAGCATGGGATACATTGATTTCCTCTTTTAATTCATTTGTTGATTAGTCAAATTCCCATTTTATTTAATTTAATTTTTTGAGTTTATTTTTATTTGTTCAATAATTCATTTTATGCCAATAAAACTATGTAATAATGTCATTCTGTATTAACTAAGAGTGAGGGGAAATTCATTGAGAAATGAGAGATTTCTGTGGTTTTTTTTAAAAATAGTAGATTAAATGTGCTTTTTAAAGTTACTTCTTTCTATATCATAAATTCCCAAAACAAAAGGATGTGGAGCACATTTTATTATCATTTAATATATTTATCTATATAATTTTTTAAATTTATTATTTAGTTATTTATTTACTTTTTTTAATTTTTATAATCGTTTAATAGTATATTCCTATCATTAACATTATATAATAATAATCATAGTCATTACTTCTCAAAAGTGAAAAAAAAGAGTGTATGCAACACATTGATTTCCTTTTTAATTTATTTATAGATTTAATGAAAATTTATTTTATTTTATTTATTGATTTTTTAGTTTAAATTTTAGTTGTATATTTTATACTAGTAATTCTATATAATAATAATAGCCATAACTTCAAGAAAATGTTGTGGTTTGCTCTTCAAATTTCGTTTTTCTTTTTTAAATTTAAAAATCTTTTATTCTTCTCCTTGACCCTTTTTACCTATTTCCCATTCTTTTCTCTTCCTCTTCCTATTTTTTAATCATATTTTCTCTTTCCAAAAACATCTCTTTTCTCTTCCCACCTATTTTTAAACAGTAAATGGTTTGTGTATGTGTCTATAGGAAAATTTTCCTGTAGGCACCCCATTTGTTTTAGTTTTCTGTTTTTTAAAATAAAATCTAATTATATAATTAGTTAATCTATAATATAATCTACTATGTGTTAAGGTTTCATCCTAATTTGAATTATATTCACTATTCATTTTTAATCTAAATTTTAACGGTTAGAATTTAACAAAATATGTTGAATGTTAAGACCTTTAAATCAAGAATCAATAGTTATTTAATTTAAATGAAAATTTCACTATGTATTTATGGATATCTAATAAGTATATCTATACGGTTATTTCTTATTCCTTATGTCTTTATGAAAAATAAAAAGTTGCCTACATACTCCTTATATGTAGGCATCTACATAAAAAATGTCAATTTGTGAGGTATTGTGTTGTTTTACATCTTCCTTCTTATCCTTTTGACATTACTCTTAATTATCATCCTCTTTTTGGTCTTCATGGATTAAAGATTAAAGATTCTTTACTTAAAACATCTCCTTCTATGAAACATGATATCACTTTTATTCGAAGATCAATTTGTGAAAATTCTAGGTATATTGTGAATTTGAGTCTTTGAAACTAATTAAATCTTGTATAAAATGTTACATATTGTCTAGTTTGTTAATTTATTAATTTGAATTTTATCTTCGAATTCCTTTCTTTACGTAGGATAAGAAATATGGACAATGTTTTATTTTTTAAGTAATGACACCAACAATATTGAGAGGGAGAAATAATGAGAAACAATGTATTTTATGTCTATATGATGATGATTATTAGTATTATTATTATTTGTTTTTTTTTCTAAAATTTTTTTTTTTAAAAAATTTTTTTTTTTATAAACAATAATTGATATATATTACACTATTATGAAATTATTGATTCATTAGTTTCTTTTTTTTGTTTTCCGCGTGGTTCCTCACCAGTGAGATCAGAGCGGACTAATTCCTAGCCTTCTGGTGAAGCTTGGGTTGCATTTGAAAACTACTAAACCGATCACGTGACCTTGTGAAACCCGATAAAATCCACTAGTCTGAACATACTACTATTGGTATCTTCGAGTTGACAACTTAATTATGAAGTTGTACGGCTGGAAATCCTATTCCTCTTCACGATTAAACCCTCACTGGCTGACTGCTCAAATGCTCATCTCCCTGGGAATTTAAACGAACCGACATTGATTGATGGTTGCAAGCAAAGGTCCAAATGGTAGATGACGGCAATGCCCAAGTCTACCACAGCAAACAACGGCGGCCCACAAAAACCATTTTTCCTTTTTCGGTGATTCAGATTTGACGATGCTTGTTACTGCACGTACTGTTCCGGAGCAAGAGATGCCACTTAGCCCAGCACATGCGAGAGCACACACGAAAACCACACGCCAACTGCTGCATGCTTGCAGTAGTAGCGTGCAGTGCTGGCAATCAGAAGGCAGTCTAATAGTGCTGTTATTAGCACCACTATTCCCTTCTTGGTCTCTTCTCAGCGATATCACAAGCACAAGCAAATCCCACACTGAGCAATACAGATGGTTCGATATATGCGCAGCTGCTGGTGTTTTGGTAGGAATGGGGTTGTCGATCCTTCATTTGCCACGGATCGACGATGGCATCGGATGACAAAAAGAGAGTTCGAGGAGGTCGTGAACGTGGCAGGAAATGGAAATATGAATATCGGACTGCTGATTGCGGAGGGTAGCTGCAAAAGGAGATGGGAAACTAATAATAACAAAGGGATGGGTGGAAGTGAGAATCAGAGGAGTCGTTTGGAAACCAAAAAGGAGGAATTGGTTACTGGTGTTGGAGCTGTTCTTGTTTGGAGAATTTTCCTTTTTCAAAACAGCTAGCAGCATTTTTTTTTTCTTCTTCTTCTTTTTTCTGTTTTCCTTGTGTAAAAAAGTATGGCACTTCTATTAACCATATCATCTTGGTTTTCCATTCTTTTCTTTGATTCAAGATATTTATGCCAAACAAAAATTTCCTATAGTAGGGAAAATGTTTCTTCAATTCTTCCAGCATTGAGCAAAATCTGAATATTTGTGCTGCCCCATTTTTGTTCTTTTTCCCATGGAAGGTCTTGGATCAGTGCGGTTTTTGACGATCACAGTTAGAACTAAAGGCCGCTCGTTATTTGCCAAGTTCTCAGAAAGAAGATGGTTCATAGCAATAGGTTGACCCTTTTGATCATAGTTGTATCCTGTCTTAAGCTAATAATAATCAGGACAAAAGATGTCGATGTTGGAAACTAATAATAATAGGGTGAGCTGTACCTTCATTTGGCAATTCAAGGCACAGTTCCTCATGGGTAATTCCAAGATGCATGGCATCAAGAGTGTATTGCATATTTGACATGGGAAAAGAAAAGACTGCAAACCAAGGAGGTTTGAGAAAATGTAAAGAAAAAATAAAATTCCTTTAATCCATGCACCTCTTCCTTGTGTATTGCATGTTTGATACGAGGGGGAAAAAAAACGAAGAGGAGCAAACTAAGGAGATTTGAGGAAATGTGACCATTGTGCATAAGCATTTGACCTACCTTGTGCATAAGCATCTTCGTTATGATGACTAAATTAAGGATGCAATAATGATAGGATGATCAGTTAGACAAAACAACATTGGCATTAGATTTTCTTCTTCATTTTTCACATCAGAATGAGAAAACTTGAAATAACTACGGTTTTCTTCAACCTACATTAGGGATTGATTCTCATGTTATTAGGGCATTGTTTGGAACTACGTTTGGAATGACAACTTTTCTTAATTTTTTTTTTTTCAAAAACAGTAATTTCAAACGAATCTTTTATCAAGAGTTATTTTTTCAAAAGTAGTTATTAGCTTTTATATAATTTTTAAAAAAAATTAAAAACTGCAGTTCCAGATGGAAAATGTATCTAAGATTTTACAAAATTATATAATCAACTCTTGGACTTGTAGATTAATGAGCCTAACCCATTGGCAAATCTGCTTTACGCACAAGCATTTCAATCTGCGCTTCACATACAAGCATTTCTATTAGCCTGAAAGCAGAAAACATGGCCGACCACCAACAATTTCAGGGTCCACTCATTAATTAAATGTCTTGAACCCCAGAATGTGTTGGCATTATTTTGGTTGGCCCCGAGTTTATTTTTGCTCAGTTGGTTTGAGTTTGTTCCACTTGTATTTACTTATTTAGGGTGAACACAGGGTCGATTATTTGAAATATTGGTACTTGACATTATCAGACCAATATGATGCCATATGAACAAAAAAACTATTTAGAAAACCAAAAGGACGACGGAAGGAAAAGCATGGAGGAGTAGATCTCGATACCCTCAACTTAAATATCTATTTACATCAATACACTTACTAAAAAGATATTTATCTCAATATCTTTATTCTCCAATTTATATTATGTCAATATCCTCTTATTAGTCTTAACTTCAACGGCATTAGACATAACTGTTAACACGACTGAAAAGGACATTTTTGTCCTTCCAAACTTTTCTGTAAAACCCTCCTTTCTTCCATCTTCAGTAGACATTTCCTCTTCTTTTTTCTTGTTTTTTTTCTCTTCTATTCTCTTCTCCTTTCAACAAAGTGAGCCATAATAGAGACCTTGACGAAGAGACCAAAACAACATGGATCAAGGAAGGAAGAAGAGGGGACCACAAAGAACTCTTCTAGATGGCGACCTCTTGGTGGTGGTAGTGAAAGAGGAATAAGAGGGGAAATGACAAGGTTTAGTGTAACATCTGGAGTTTTTCTTTTATTTTCTGGAGTTTTCACATATAATTGGTGCATTTTGGTCACCTTAGGATTAATGCATTGAGTGACTTTTGAGGTTAATTTTTTTTAAGACTTAAAGTCCCTATATTGTACGTGAACAAACAAAATGCAATCAGATTGAGAACCTTTAGAATATACAAGTTTATCTTTGGTTGCTTGTGTTCTTGATTCCTTATGATAATAATCCTTGGAAGTAAGTTTTTGTGATAAATTGAGTGTGGGTGATCAATTGACGTGTCAATGATTATTTTTAGTAAATTTCAGACGTTTTTGCATGGAACTCTACATGAAGTAGTGTATGGTCTTTTGTCGCTTAACAGTTGATAGTAGTGGCCTTGCATGTGTAGAAGGAAAACACATGTGTGTTGTGGTTGCCTGAGAACAACATACCACCTAGATCATTGCTTGTGACTGAGGAGAGGCTATTTAAGCCGTTGCACCCCTCGAGTTTTAATTGCAATAGGAGGGAAGCGAGGGGGCAGGGGGAAGGGGGAGGGATTGTGTAACATCTGTGCTTGACTTTTCCATTTAATATAAACTATGGAATTTTCTTGTATTAGTTGAATGTGGTTTATTGTTGGAGAACCTTGGTTGTGGTTTTCTTCTTGTGTTGGTGCTCCTAGTTCACCCTTGAGGGGTAGCTCCTTGGCTTGTGGGTTTGTTTGTGCTATTGGGACCCCATGGTTTGGGGGTGTGACCCCGAAGCATTTGGGCTTGAGCTTGGATTTTGGTCAATAGAACTACGTCCCACTCGTGCATTATTCCTTCCTAGCCACCCATGACCCGCATCCTCTTCTCCCCATCTCGTGAAAGCTAGCGGGGAAGAAGGCTGCTCGTTCCGTCCCCTCCGTCCAAAGCTACGCGTAGCTGGTAGATGCCGGTGGGATTCCGGGATGGCAGGCGCGTTGGGGTTTTTAAAAGGAGGTGCAGTGGTTGTGTTGGGGAACAACAAGCCGCGGGAAGGAGAGACCGGGGTGAGTTGCGTGCAAGAGGAACTTCGTGCCCAGAGGAGGTTGTGTGAGCTGAGGAGAGCTTGCATCAAGCCTCGCCGGAGCACATCGAGCACGCGTGGAGCTCACCGGTGCCAGGTACGCGTTCCTCCTTCTGTTTCTTTTCCTAGGTTGAGGCATGTTAGGTTAAAGGGGAAAATCATGAATAATGATGTTAAAATCATGCAAAAATGAGGAAAATGTTGGGAATGAGAGGAATAATGTGGTTATGTTGATATCATGTTGATTCGTGGGTGTTTTGTAAGATTTTCGTGGGTATCCTTAATGCATGCTACGGTGTTTATGTTTGGGCTTGATGCCTTCGTGATTTTTGATAGAACAGCATGCTTAGCGGTTTTATGATCGGATTAAGGGGTTTTGAAGTAGACTTGGAGGTCTACACTCCATGTTTTATTGGTAATTTTCGTGGCATGTTTGAGGGGTTCGATCCTTACTCCCACCTTGGGGAGAAAAGGGTGACGGTGACCTAGGGAGTTTTCTACAACTGCAGAAAACGGTATGCCGAATTGGAATCGGCATACCGAAATACTTCCAGGTGGTGCCCTGTGTCGTGGATTCGGACGATCAGAGAAGTTCGGTCGACCGATCTGACAAGGGACTGATAAACCTGTCAGGGATTCAGAATACCAAAATTCTTCGGTATGCCGAATCAGGGGATTTCGGTATACTGAAGTCCCCTTCGGTATGCCGAATCAGGACCATGAGCTATTTTGGGAAATGTTTAGAAAATGATGTTAAACATGGATAAATACATGATAAATGTATTGAATGCATGGAAATGACTTGTTAGATGATGCATGCAAATATGTTGTTTTTAATGATGTTTTCCATGAGATATTGAAACATGGCTT
>JAMKQA010007629.1:0-26649 GCA_024699735.1 Posidonia australis | reverse complement strand
TGGTGGTAGCTGGGAGGATCATTTACCTCTGATTGAGTTTGCATATAATAACAGTTACCACACCAGTATTGGTATGGCACCATATGAGGCTTTGTATGGCAGACCCTGCAGGACACCCACTTGTTGGAGTGAGGTGGGTGAGAGGCAGTTAGTTTGGCCCGAGATCATACAGTAGTACGAGGGCAAGGTGGATTTGATCAGGAAGCTGTTGTTGTCAGCCCAGAGTTGGCAGAAGAGCTATGCTGATAGGAGGTGGAGACCTTTGGAATTTGAGGTAGGAGACTTCGTTTTCCTGAAGGTGTCACCAACCAAAGGTGTAATGCGGTTCAGTAGGAGAGGCAAGTTGAGCCCTAGATTTATCGGATCGTATCAGAGTACCAAGAGGGTTGGTGAGGTGGCTTACAGACTAGATCTGCCTCCAGGGTTGGTGGGTGTGCACAACACCTTCCATGTGTCGATGTTGAGGAAGTGTTTGGCTGATGCGTCCCAGGTGATACCAGTGCAGCCAGAGGAGCTGCGGGAGGACATGACTATGATTGAGGATGCAGTTCAGATACTGGACAGGAAAGAGCAAGTCCTCAGGAATAGAGTGATTCCATTGGTGTTAGTTCAGTGGCAACACCATGGTATAGAGGAGGCTACCTGGGAGCACAAGATGGACATCCAGAGACAGTACCCCTACTTGTTTTGTCAGAGCGGAATTTCGAGGACGAAATTCTTTTAAGGCGGGTAGGATGTAACATATGGGCTTGATTATCCATTATCATTATAAACCATGCAATTATTTGCAATATTGTGTTTAATGTTTTATTAATGGATAATCTGTTGGTTCTTGGCTGTGTGTAGTTATGGTTGGCTTTCTGTGCATCTGCCTGTGATTTGGGACCCATGTGGAGTCCGATTTGGGGATGCACAGTTGTCTTGGTTTACGTGCCATTCTTTACTCTTTTCTTTTCATTCTCTTTTCCTTCTTTCTCTCGCGAGTCACGCCTTCCACCACTGATCTTGTCTTCTTCTTCTTTCTCTTCTTCCACCGGTGTCACCAGCGACGGAGGCCCGCGCCTCCCCATCTCGTCCGACGGGATGGGTGGGCGGCGCCATGTTGATGGTGGTGGAGATAAGAGAGGGAGGCAGTGGGAGTAGCAGAGGAAGTGTGCGGCGAGAAAGGAAAAGGAAAAGGAAGAGAAGAAAAGGAGCTAAGGCGCGCGAGTGGGAGGAGGTGGTGAGCTGTTCGTGCGTCTCGCCGGAGCTTGTGGAGGCTTGCCGGAGTGTGGTAAGGGTCGGCTGTGGCCTGAGTGAGGTACGCGATCCTTCTCCTCCTTCCGTTCTATTTTTGGGTTAACAGTAGATTAAATGCATAAAAATCGTGTTAAATGCATGAAAAATTGTAGAAAATCATAATATGATTGGAAATGAGTTTTATGATGTATTTGTGTAAGGATCATGCTAGTTTGTGTGGATTTTGGGAGTTTTGTGTAGTTTTTACCTTAAATGTTTTAAGGATTATTTCTTAGCATGATTCATTTGCAAATTTATATCTTCCTGTGTGGTTGATGAAATCTTGATTAGTTTGAGGGGTTTTGAAGTAGACTTGAGGGTCTACACCCCATAGTTTTATGAGAATTTATGGTGTTTGTTTGGGTGGTCCGATTCTTACTCCCACTTGGAGGAGAGAATGAGGACGGTGGCTGGGGAGTGTTCTGCAACAGTAGAAAACGGTATGCCGTTTTTGGGTTCGGTATACCGTTTTGCTCCCAGCGGTACCCCGCGTTTTTTGCTTTGGACGATCGGTGGATATCAGTCGACCGTTTCCCCACTGTCTGAAAAATCTGACAGAGATTCAGCATACCGAAGAATTTCGGTATATCAAATCAGGGGATTTCGGCATACCGATTTGGGAAAACGGTATGCCGATTTTGCCCTTTTTTGTTAAGTCTTTAATATGATTTTTAATGATATTAAATGGTTGTTTTGGCATGATGGGTGTATGTGATTGGTGTTTGCCCCGTGTAATGACATGGAGGCATGTGGTACCCCAAAAATGGATTTGGGTGTGGTTTTGGATTTTGACCCTACAAATGAATGAAATGGAAAATGGGTTTTGGAAAACTAGAAAGAGTTTTGGAACACTAATAATGTGTTAAGAAAAGATTGTGGTTCCGAGCTTTGAGCCGGTGTAGGATGAGCCTAGGCCTTTGGGCGTAGTTGTTCGGGTCACCGAACTCCTTGTAGCAGTGTAGGCTGAGCCTGGGTCTTTCAGCCTAGTTGTTCGGGTCACTACCAGTGTAGGCTGAGCCTGGGTAGTTGTACCGAGTTGTTCAGGTCACTGAGCTCGAAGCGGTGTAGGCTGAGCCTAGGTCTTTGGACCTAGTTGTTCGGGTCACCGACTGGGGCGTCTTCCGAGACGTATGTCTGTGCTCCTATGAGGAACAGGAAATGTGAGGCTTGTTGGCTGGGGCGGTGGCATCCTGCATGGGGAATCCCATCATGGCAATGTAGGATGGTTGGGGAAGGATGTCCTCACCTACTGCTTGTGTGCCAGGTTACCCCTGATCAAGGTAACAATAGTAATGAAAGTGGAAATGATTAAGTAAGTGAAATGTGTGTGTGTGGTCAGGATTGAACTTGTGAAATGGTCCTAGAATCCTAAAGAGAGATGATGATGTTTTAACCAGTTGCCAGCTAGTGTTTGTGTTTTGGTTTTGAGCCCAATGGGGCAGTGTGTTTTATGCTGGATCTGGTTAGAATGTGCATTTTGAAAGTGTGTTTTGGGAAGAAATCCCCAATATGAAAATGGAATTGTTTTGGGAAAGGAAAATGATTTCCAAAAAGGGTTTTGAAAGGAATGTGTTGAAAGAAAAGTGGTTTTGGAGCGAATTTCCAAATGTTTTGTAAGAAAAAGATTTGGTTTTGGGATTGAATTCCCAAGTGATTATTTAATAAAGAAAATGATTTTCAAAGGAGAAACCAAGTTTTGAAAATGATAGGAAACCAGTTCTTTTGGTTTTGCCGAGTTTTCTTTGTAGTTGTGTGCTTTGGGGGTACGTACTGGGTGACTTAGATGTCACTCACGCGTGCTTTTGGTTTTCAGGTGCAGACCGCATGCAGCTAGGTTCCGGTGCAGGAATTGGAGCTTCTAGCCGCACATCGAAATCCTAGAGGTGAGCCTTAGTTACAGTTCTATTGTTCTGTAATTTTGTGCAATTAGGCTTGTGATACTGTGTTTTGATAACGTGCCCGGGAGTGGGGCATTACACCTTATTTCAAACTACAATCCCAGATTCATCTAATTTGTTTCTAAAAATCCATTTCGTTGCAATAACTTGTTGATTTTCAAGTTTTGGGACCAACTTCCAAACATTGTTTCTCACAAATTGTTTTAACTCCTCATGCATGGCATTTACCCAATATTCATCATCATAAGCTTCAGTTACATTTTTGGGTTCAATGGATGATACAAAAGCATAAGTTGCACAACCTTGATCAAGATTGGATCGCGTCTGGATTCCTTTGGACACTTCACCTATGATGAGTTCCTTTGGATGTCCATACACGTATCGCCAATCTTTATGATTGGGTTGTTCAGCATTATGTTTTAATTCCTTAGTTTGGTTTTCTAATGTGTTTACATTTACCTCTTGATCATCATCAATATCCATGTTTATTGCCTTAGTTATAGTATTTTCTTCAAAATTTACATGCATTGATTCTTCCATTATTAAAGTTCTTTTATTATAAACTCTATAAGTCTTGCTCTTAGAGGAATATCCAAGGAATATTCCCTCATCAGCTTTGGGATCAAACTTATCTAAATTGTCCTTAGTGTTTAAGATAAAGCACTTGCATCCAAAAATTTTAAAGTAAGATATTCTAGGGGTCTTGCAAAACCAAAGTTCAAATGGGGTTTTATTCAAAATCGGTCAAATTAAAACTTGGTTCAAAATATAACAAGCAGTATTTACAGCTTCGGCTCAAAATGCTTTGGCAAATTTCTTTCATAAAATATGGTCCTAGTCATTTCTTGAAGGGTTCTATTTTTTCTTTCTATAACTCCATTTTGTTGAGGGGTTCTTGGAGTAGAAAAGCAATGTTCAAAACCATTCATTTCACAAAAACTTTCAAAATCATCGTTTTCAAACTCCCTTCCATGATCACTTCTTATTTTAATGATTTTTAACCCCTTTTCGTTTTGAACCCTCTTGCAAAACTTTTTAAATTCAATGAAAACATCATTTTTGTTTGCTAAGAAGATAACCCAAGTAAAGCACGAAAAATCATCAATAATAACAAAAAATATCTTTTACCACCTAGATTTAGTATTCTACTAGGTCCAAACAAATCCATATGAATCAATTCTGGTGGTTTGGAAGTAGAAACCATGTTTTAATTTTGAAAGATGATTTGGTTTGTTTTCCAAACTGACATGCATCACATAATTTGTCCGTTTTGAAATCAATTTTTGACAGCCCTATCACAAGTTCACTTTTGGATAATTTTGAGAGTTGACCCATATTAGCATGGCCAAGTCTTTTATGCCATAACCAATGTTCGTCATTTGAAGACGCAAGGCAAGATAGCGTCATATCAGGTTTATGTGAAATTTTTATTTTATACACATTATTTTTCCTTTTTCCAATAAATATGATACACATTATTTTTATTTCTATTATTGTACATTCATGTTTATCAAACATTACTTTATACCCGATATCACACAATTGACTTATACTAATCAGGTTATGTTTAAGACCATGTACAAGTAGAACATTTTCAATAGAGGGATTATGAGAGTTACCTACATTTCCTATCCCCACTATCCTTCCTTTTGCATTATCATCAAACGTAGCGACTCTGTCTTCTTTGGTACTCAATGTACATAAGAGTCTATGATCTCCTGTCATATGGCAGAAGCATCCACTGTCTAAGATCCACTTGGAGTTCATGATTTTCCTACATCATAGGATGCAAGCAAGGTCTTAGGTACCCACATCATTTTTGATTTCCTTTTTATACGATTTATTTTGGTTTGATTGTTGTCAAGCCATTTTGACTGTCTTCTTACAACAAAGATGTATTTTTCATTTGTAATTGCTCTTATAAATCCATTTTCATAAGAGGTGTCATTAAATTTTGAATATCCAATTTCATGTTTGTTCAATGAATGTCTTTGACTAGTGAGGATTTTATCTAGGTTTTCTTTTCCTTTTGTGAATTTGGTTACAATGTTAAGTAAGTCATTGCTATTGATTTTTAATGTTGTAATATCTTTTTCTAGATTTTTTATGTTATATTTTATATGGTTGATTTCTTGCTTTAGTTCAATATTTTTCTAATTTAGTTCATCATTTTCATCAAGCAAAATTTTACCTTCACTAATGAGTTTCTCATTTTCATTTGTAAGTTTTTCTATGTTTTGGTTTTGACTTCTAGTTTTGGCTTTTAGAGTCTTGTATTTTTCATATAATTCATTAAAAGCCTCCAGGAGTTCTTGCATGTTGATGTCTTCCATGTCAAAGGAAGAGCTAATCTCACTAACCTGTGCCATGAAGCACATGTTGACTTTTTCATTTTCTGAGGCAGAGTCCTCATCAGAAGATGAGTCACTCTCATCCCATGTGGCTTGGAGGGTTTTCTTCTTGATGGATCTTTCATTCTTTTTATTAATTTTCATCCTTAAAAGTGGACAATCTCTTTTGAGATGTCCTGGTTTATTGCATTTAAAGCATAGGGGAGGATCATCTTTTTCTTTATTTTTATCTTGATATTTATTTAATTTTTTTTGAAATCTTCCTCTCTTAATGAATTTCTTAAATTTTCTAGTTAATAGGACAATGTCTTCATCTTCATCTTCGGATTCTTCTGAATCTAAAGTAACTTTTAGTACTATATTCTTCTTCTTAGAGTTTTCAATTTCTTCCTTTTCCTTTTCCTTTTCCTTTAGTTGGACCTCATAGGAAGTCAAGTTTCTTATTAAGTCTTCTAGGGAATATGTTGATAAGTCCTTAGCTTCTTTTATGGCAGTGGTCTTCTCTTCCCATTCAAGGGTAAAAGACTGAAGGACTTTCCTCACTAATTCACTTTGAGAATAATCCTTACCAAGGGATTGTAGGTTATTAGTTATTTCATTAAATCTGGTGAACCTTTCACTTATGGGTTCATTAACTTTCATTTTAAATAGTTCAAATTTGTGAACAAGCATATTTATTTTTGTTTCTTTAACTTGGTTAGTTCTTTCATGTGTGACCTCTAACATATGTCATGCTTCATGGGAACTCTTGTAGTTTGAGATCCTATTAAATTGTTCTTTATTAACAGCACAAAATAGTATGTTTAATCCTTTAGCATCTAATTGTGCTAGCAATTTTTCTTCATTACTCCACTCTCTAAAGGATGTGGAGCTCAAGGTAAAGCCATTTATTACTCTATCCTATAATTCAAAATTTATTGATTTCAGATATATAATCATCCTACATTTCCAATAACTATAATTTATTCCATCAAAAAATGGTGGTCTATTAATGCTTTGTCCCTCCATAATATTATTGTTAAATGATAAAAAAGCCATATATTCTAATAGACAATTAATCTAACTCTAGGAAATCTCGCTCTGATACCAATTGTAGGATCAAGTGGCTTCTCTAGTGGGGTGAATAGAGAATTTTAATTTTAAATATTTACTTTCCCAATTTTAGTAACAAGTTAAACAAAATGAAGTGTGTTAATAAAGTAAACAAGCAACTATTTCACAATCATATAAATTTAAAGTTAAGACTAATTCATGCACATGAAGGGGATGAGAGAAATTGAATACACAGGCAATTTATAGTGGTTCGGTCAAAACCCTGGCCTAGTCCACTCCTTAAGACCCTCTTGAGATTTTTCCGTTATACTAAAGTAATAAAACACTTACCTGCGTTGGCTATCCCACTAACCCAATCCTTGCTCCTTCCACTTCTCATACCCTGAGAAGCTAGAGCCTTCTCTTGTAGCTTTACAATAGATGACATCTCTTTCACAGAGTGCTTTCAAATAAAGATTACAACACTGGCTTGTGAAGAGAACGTAGGACAAGGTTGAGCATAGTAATCAAGGGTTACAAGTATGTTGATGTGATGTGTGTGCTATCATGGCTTGTAGGGGTCCTATTTATAGCTAAAGGACCATCAAAAGATGTGTCTAATGACTGAAAAAACGGTCATAAACAGCTAGTCTATTGGTATGTCGTTTTGACTTCTGGAATGTCATTTATGTCTTCAAACTGCAACTCTCGGGTAATTCAGTATGTCGGAATTATTTCGGTATGATGAATTCTCCTGATACGGTATACCGTTTTAGTACGGTATTCCATTTTATCTTCAGCTTTATCTCCACAATCGTTTTCGAAGTTCTGTTGCTTGTGCGGATTTTTCCTGCTTCGGTATACCGATTTTTCTCCTGTATGCCATTTTTGATTCTTCATCTTTGATTTGGAGTGCTGTTGTTTGTGTCGTTTTTTCCGGAATCGGTATACCAATTTGATTCAGTATGTCGAAATGGTTTTTCTTTTTCTTTTCAACCAATTTTGCTAAGTATATCTTTACATATTTATTTACAACATATTTCATAAGGTTTACATGACTCAAGTAATTACAACTCTTCAACCTTATTTTTCTTCCATGAAAATATACAAAAAATTCATTAGTCCAAGTATAATCACCAAAACAAAATATATTTCTAACACGAACTAGTCAACCGAGAAGTAGTCGGTGACGGTTCAGAAGGAAGATACCAAAAGGGCAACTGACATGATACCGACATCGAGAGAATAATACCAAACGGCAGCTGACATGCTTATGGTAATAGGAGGATAATACGCAAAGGCAGCCGACATGCCCCTGGTATCTAGACATTATGGATGTTGCTAGAAGAAAGGAACAAAAGAAAGCTGGGGGCTTAGACAGCTGGTTTAGCCAACGGTGGTTTGCCAGGAAGCACATGCTTATGGGCGCACCGTGAACTGTGACTGCTTTGCTTGTTCACTTGATGCTATTGATGTTGTAGGATGATGATGGTCGATCTGGATAAACTGTTGCTCAGATTCTATGCTGATACGCAGTGCTTGGCTAGATAAGGGCTTCACGAGGGCATTATTTCTTCCTCGAATAAGATGGACTTGCCGGATGATTTCTGACACCTCCCTAGGTTCATTGTTGTGTCACTGACTGACTTCTTGAGAGTTTGACTTTGGCACTGGACTATCGAATATGCTGACTAGGAGAGTACTGACATTCCGACTTTGCTCTGATCTCAGAGGCTTATGCCTTTTGTTGTCCTCGTTTCGGCGCTTAAGCTATAGAGCAGACAACATGTTCTAGATGAAGATACTATCCCAAGAAGGGTCAGCCGACAGGACAGCTGACATGCCCCTGATTGACGGGGAAGGTTATCACCACAAAAGCAGCTGACATGCCCCTAGCATATGGTATCCTTAGACAGGTCTTTGGCCAAGGAGTAGCCGACATGCCCCTGGTTTAGGACCCAGCAAGACCTTGCAAAGTGGACAAACGATAATGCATGTAGGAATGATGGTGTAACACCCCTGTGCTACACAACAGTACAAGAACTACCCCAAAAGCAGCTAAAAGAGTCTAAATGACAGAATTAAATAAATAAAACTAAACACCCAGACCTGTGTGTGGCAAAAGTGGCTCGGATGGGATGCACCAGATTAGACTGCACCTACTCATGAGCACCTAAAACAAGGGAAAAAGAAAAAAAGGCGTGAGTGACAGGAATGTCACCCAGTACGTGCCCTAAACCAGCTGCAAAACACTGCCAGAAAGTCTCGAAAAAATCACAATCGCCAAACCCACACATACGGTTAGAAAGACTTTGTAAAAGATGCCATTTCAAAACTTTCTTTTCTTTTTTTTTCAAAATCTCATGATCATTAATAAATCTTTAAACACGACTCAAGGAAAGCAAACCATTGCATCTAGTTTCCCAACCCAAAGCATCATTTAAGCCATTAACACAATTTATCACAAATCAAGGCTAGGAACTAGTCCAACACACAAATCCACAATTCTTATCTCAAAACTGGTCGCATCACCCTGGCCACAGGTGATCGACCTGGCCACAAGTAGCTGGTGAGGATTCCATGTCACCACACACACACTACAGTGCCGCGGTGTACCCTCACTGGTAGAAGCACAGAGTGCATCCTCACGACGCCCTGGTGCTCGAGCACCTGGGGACTTTAACCCCAGACATGTCCAGTACCGGCACTATGGGTAGTCTGGGTCTACCATACCCCAGGTCCTACAGTACCACCACAGTCTCGAGGCTCCTACCCTGGACCGTAAACTCGGCAAACGCAACCAAGGACACGTCCCCGACATCTCTAGAGGTCTCACTACCCTTGTCGGCAAGCCTTGGGCTAGCTGTGGTTCCTACAATTTCCATAAATATCTTTAAAACCATATGCAATTTCTCTTTTCAAAACATTTGACAAAACCGTTATTTTCATTCATAAAACTCTTTATAAATCCCATGCATTGTGCGTCACATTATCATCTATGGTTCAAAAGGAACCTCAATCATTCATTCATGGTCATTGTACCATGCCATCACCCCTCACATGGGTCCACATTAATCCACATAAATCATGTTTCTCAATTCATGGAAAGCATCATTAAAACATGTTCACATGCAATATTTCATAAATCATTTCCATGCATCTCATGCCTTTATCATGCATTTATCCAAATTTATCAACATCTAACAAAGCATTTCTTAATATAGTCCTGGGTCCTGATTCGACATACCGAATAGGGTCCCGGTTGACCGAAAATGCCTCATTCGGTGGACTGAAATATTTCGGTATTCCGAATCCCTGTCAGTTTTATCAATCCCCTGCCAGAATGGTCGACTGAAATCATCCGGTCGTCCAAAATCCCCTGATTCGGTCAACCGAATTTCCCCCGATCGTCCGAATCAGTGGCCTAGGGAACCACCTGGGAGCATTTCAGCATACCGAACCCAGTTCAGCATACCGTTTTCTGCGATTGCAGAAAACCTCCTTAGCCTCCGTCGTCTCTTCTCCCCAAAGTGGGAGTAAGGAGCAGACCCCACTAAAACACAACGAAAATTACAAGCAAAACATGGGGTGTAGACTTCCAAGTCTACTTTAAAACCGCACAATCCAAACATAAAACCATTAAGCATGTTGTTCTATGGAAATTCACAAAGGCATAAGACCCATATGACATCACTGTAGCATGCATCAAGAATACCCACGAAAATTTCACGAAACACCCATGAATCAACATGATATCAACATAAACACATTATTCATCTCATTCCAAACAATTTCCCTATTTTTGCATGATTTTAACATCATTATCCATGATTTATCCCTTAACCTAAACATGTCACAACAAAGAAAGGGAAACGGAGGGGGAATGCGTACCTGGCTTCAACGAGCCTCGTGTGACCTCGAGCTCTGACGATGCACGACATCGACCTACCACCGCTCGCACGCTCTCCTCCAGCGCGCAACCTCTCCTCAGCTCGCACTCGCTCTCTCCCTCTCTCTCTGGTTTCTCCCCCTCACCCCCGCACTGCACGCCTCCATTGAAAGCTGTTCGATTGAATGGCTTCTCTAGAGAGGGGGTGAATAAAGAATATTAATTTTTTAATTTCAAATTTCCCAATTTTAGGTATAAGTTTGACAATATGAAGTATGTCACAAAATAAATAAGAAACTATAGCAAAATCATACAAGTTTGATGTTAACACTAATTAATGCAAATGAAGGAGATGAGAGACAATGAATACACAAGTTATTTATTGTGGTTCGGCCAAACCCCGACCTAGTCCACTCCTCAAGACCCTCTTGAGATTTTCCCTTTATATGCAAAACAAAGAAACACTTACTTGTGTTCGCAATCCCACCAATGCAATCCTAGCTCCTTCCACTTCTCGTTCCCAAGAAGCTAGATCCTCCCTTTGTAGCTTTACAATCAATGACTTCCCTCTCACAGAGCACTTTTACAATTGAATTACAATCTTGCTTATGAGGAGAAAGTAGGACAGAATTTTAAGCAGAGAAATAAAGAATTACAAGTATCTCGAAGTGATGTCCCTATCAAGGCACATCGAGGTCCTATTTATAGCCGAGGAATTGTCGAAGAGTGTGTCTAACAGCTAGAAAACAGTCATAAACGGCTATATAATCTTTTTGTCGTTTTGATCATCGGAATGCCAAACCAATCTTCAATCAGCAACTCTTGGGCAATTCGGTATGCCGAAACTCTTTCGGTATGCCGAATTCTCCTGAAACGGTATACCGTTTTAACCCGGTATGTCGTTTTATCTTCAGTTTGTCTTCACAGCATTTTTCGGAGTTCCGTTGCCTGTGCCGATTGTTCCTGCTTCGGTATGTCGTTTTTATCTGGTATGCCGTTTCTGGATTCTTCATCTTTAATCTTGGAGTGACGTTTTGTATGCCGATTTTTGTTGTATCAGTATATCGATTTTCCTTCGGTATGTTGATTTGGATACTTCATTTAATTTACAACTTTTTCTAAGTATACATGACTCAATATACATTTTCAATATATCATACAGTTTACATGACTCAACTAATTTCTTCAACTTTTTCTAAGTATGTCATTTACAACAAATAATTTCTTCTTTCATGAAAATATATAAAAATTCATTAGTCCAGCTGTAATCATCAAAACAAAATATATTTCTAACAATCTCCCCCGTTTTGATGATGACAAAATCAAAATATCAATTATGAGTTATAATCATATAGGATAAAAAAAAAGTTATAAATTTTTTTTAATAGCCTCCCCCTTAAACTAAGCTCCCTTTTTCATATATTCTATTATCCTTTAAATTGATGTTTTCAATCCTTTAAATTGATATTTTAATATATTTTTACTTATTTCTCCCCCTTTTTGACATAATCAAAAAAAAATATGACATGTGACAGACAACTCTCTTCCTTTCTGACTGTAGGTAAGATATAAAATGAATCTCAATCAACCAAGACAAACAAAGGAAATCAAAACAAAAGATAGAGTCATTAATAACTCAAGTTAATTACAATAGATGAGAGGGCGGATTTATGTGTTCAAGAATATCCTGGTGATATTCTTGAAGCGTGTCCTGGTACAACTCAACCCGATCACTCAGTTTCTTGATGCTTTCCATATACTCTTGATGTCGTTGATTTTGTTGAAGCATCAAGTCAGAAATCAGTTTCTGTTGTTGTATTTGGATATCCATCAATTTCTTTTGTTGAAGACACATCTCTGCCATTTGTTGTTGAAGAGAATCTAATTTCTTAGACGTATCAGACTCTTCTTTCGCTTCTTCTTCAGAACTGGCATCTTCATTTGTTGCGTCTGTTTGTGGTGGTGCAGAAGAGGAATCCTTTGGAAGATTTTTGAATTTACTATGAAGTTCATTGTTTGTTCCATTTTGGCCACGGCTTGAGTTCCTAAGGGTTTGGATTTTACGGGTAGGCTTGGTTCGTCATCAAGAGAAATGTCATAATTTTCAAACAAATAAGTTAAAGGAGGTCCAAAAAACAACTTGGTTTTTACATGAGTGATACAGTGAAAAATCACTTGGCCCCAATTAACTGGAATTTGTTTGACAATGGCATAGACAGCTTTATAAGTAACTTCACTCAACTCATCTTGGTGCCCCTTCTTTTGGACTAAATTGGCGGCCACAATGTAGGCAATAATGCGTGATTGTTAGGTGAGTTGTTTGATCTTACTGGGTTTGAATGTGCTCCTAGGATTCAAGGATATGGCTTTATTCATTTCTCCATAAGACCAATCTAACTCATAAATAGACAGAGTGATGTCGGTCCCAGAACATGGAATTTTAAATAACCGACCTAGTAAAACATCGTCAAAATCTATGGTATTGCCATATATATATGAATGGGCTAGAGAGTGAGAATATGTCATGTTGGCATAGAATTGGGATACCAGGGTAGGATAATATAATCTATCACCTATAGAACTTAAAAATGGGATTAAACCCTGGAAATCAAACAGAGGCCTAATGGAATCAAGTTCATTGAAGACGATTCGTCTTCCAGTGAGTACCTCTTTGTTAGCAAATCTTTCTCGATGAGCTTTCTCGGCTTCATTGTCAACAAAACGATATTTTTGAGCGTGAGTATCAGAAGTTGCCGGTGTGTCTTCTGTTTGCTTCCTTTTTCCCTTAGATGCGAGCATCTTCTTAGGCGCCATTAGTAGAGAAAAGGAGAGGAAGGGTCGGAGAGGGCCGGAGAAGGTTGGAGAGGGTTGAAGAGGGAGTATTCTTGTATGGGAAGGAGAAGGGAGAGACGTCAGCGGAGAGTCGGTCAGCGGAGTTTAAAACAAATGAGGAAAAACCCTAGGTTTTGGGGTTTAAAACAGGGTTCGCGAGTGATTCGGTATGTCGAAAATAGTTACAGGAGATTTCGGAACAAGTTTCGGTACATGCATCGGTGTACCGAAAAAGGTGACTCAGGGGTGTTTGGTATACCGCATAATTTCGATTTGCCGAAAAATCCATTCTTAAAAATCTGTCATACAATCAGTATACCGTTATAATTTCAGTATGTCGATCCAGTAATTTTCGACAAATACCTTCGATATTCCAAAAATGCACACAGAGTAATATTTTTATGTAATATCTAATAATTTACAAATACCTAGATCTCTTCTAATTTTAACAAATTGTTGTTCATCAAGAGGTTTTGTAAATATATCTGCCAACTGTTCCTTAGTTGGAATAAATTCTAACTTGATATTATTTTTAGGGGCATGGTCTCTTAGGAAATGATGTCTTACTTCTATATGTTTAGTCCTAGAGTGATGAACTGGATTTTTAGATAAATTTATAGCACTTGTGTTGTCACAAAATATTGAAGTTGTTGATAACATTATATTGAAGTCTTGTAGGGTTTGTTTCATCCATAGAATTTGGGCACAACAACAACCGACTGCAATATATTCAGCTTCCGTTGTTGAGAGTACAACACTATTTTGTTTCTTACTAAACCATGAAACTAAAGAGTGTCCTAGAAATTGACACGTTCTACTAGTACTCTTCCTATCAGTTCTACATCCCGTATAATCAGCATCACTATATCCTATAAGATCCAAGCTAGTGTTTCTGGGATAATATAGCCCAAAATCAATTGACCCTTGAAGATATCTTAGAATTCTCTTAACTGCTTTCAAGTGTGATTCCATAGGTGAGGCTTGAAATCTTGGTCACAAGCATACACTAAACATTATATCAGGTCAACTTGTTGTTAAATACAAGAGTGATCCAATCATCCTCCTATATAATTTGTGATCTACCTTTTTCCCATTTTCATCCTTTTCTAACTTAGTAGAGGTGCTTATAGGTGTCCTAGCTATTTTGCTTCATTTCATTCCAAATTTCTTCAATACCTCCCTAGTATATTTTTCTTGGTTTATAAATATCCCATCATTAGTTTGCTTAATTTGTAATCCAAGAAAGAATGTCAGTTCTCCCATCATACTCATTTCAAATTCTTTTTGCATAATCATGGAAAACTCTTTGCGAAGATTTTCATTTGTTGATCCAAAGATAATATCATCCACATATACTTGAATAATTAGAATGTCATTTTCTAACCTTTTTGTGAATAAGATAGAGTCAATAGCACCGATCGAATACTTTTGATCTAGTAAAAATTTCCATAATCTTTCATACCAGGCTCTAGATGCTTGCTTAAGACCATAAAGTGCTTTGTTTAATTTATAAACATAATCCGGATTGAGTTCATCTTCAAATCCAGGGGGTTGTTTAACATACACTTCTTCTTCAATAAATCCATTTAGAAAGGCACTTTTCACATCCATTTGAAATAATTTAAACCCTAGGTGACTAGCATATGCTAACAACATCCTAATGGATTCTAATCTAGCTACAGGAGCATAGGTTTCATCAAAATCAATGCCTTCCTCCTGATTATAGCATTGAGCTACTAGCCTAGCCTTATTTCTAACAACTTTGCCAGATTCATCTAGTTTATTTCTAAAAATCAATCTTGTCCCAATAACTTGTTTATTCTCAGGTTTTGAAACAACTTCCAAACATTGTTTCTTTCAAATGGATTTAACTCCTCATGCATGGCACCTACCCAATAGTTATCATCATAAGCTTCAGTTACATTTTTAGGTTCAATGGATGATACAAAAGCATATGTTGCACAACCATGATCGAGATTGGATCGTGTTTGAATTCCTTTGGAAACTTCACCTATGATGAGTTCCTTAGGATGTCTATACACGTATCGCCAATCTTTATGACTGGGTTGCTCATCATTAAGTTTTAATTCCTTAGTTTAGTTTTCTAATGTATTTACATTTTCCTCTTGATCATCATTAATGTTTATGTTTATTGCCTTAGTTTCAATATTTTCTTCAAAATTTACATGCATTGATTCTTCCATTATTAAAGTTCTTTTATTATAAATTCTATAAGCCTTGCTTCTAGAGGAATATCCAAGGAATATTCCCTCATCAGCTTTGGGATCAAACTTACCTAAATTGTCCTTAGTGTTCAAGATAATGCATTTGCATACAAAAATTTTAAAATAAGAAATTCTAGGGGTTTTGCAAAACCAGAGTTCAAATGAAGTTTTATTTAAAATAGGTCGAATTAAAACTCAGTTTAAGATATAACCAGCTGTATTCACGGCTACGGCCCAAAATTGCTTTGGCAAATTGCTTTCACAAAGAATGGTCCTAGCCATTTCTTGAAGTGTTCTATTTTTTCTTCCTACAACTCCATTTTGTTGATGGGTTCTTGGAGAAGAAAAGCAATGTTCAAAACCATTCATTTCAAAAAAAAATTTCAAAATCATCATTTTCAAATTCCCCTCCATGGTCACTTCTTATTTTAATTATTTTTAACCCTTTTTCGTTTTGAACCCTCTTGCAAAACTTTTGCAATTCAATGAAAACATCATTTTTGTTTGCTAAGAAGAAAACTCAATTAAAGCGCGAAAAATCATCGATAATAACCAAAACATATTTTTTACCCTCTAGACTTAGTGTTCTACTTGGTCCAACCAAATCCATATGAATTAATTCTAGTGGTTTGGAAGTAGAAACTATATCTTTAATTTTGAAAGATGATTTAATTTGTTTTCCAAACTGACATGCATCACATAATTTATCCTTTTTAAAGTCAATTTTTGGTAGCCATATCACTAGTTCACTTTTGGATAATTTAGAAAGTTGTCCCATATTGGCATGGCAAGTCTTTTATGCCATAACCAATGATCGTCATTTGAAGATGCAAGGCAAGATAGAGTCATATCAGGTTTATGTGAAATTTTTATTTTATACACATTATTTTTCCTTTTTCCAATAAATATGATTTCGTTAGTTTTAGTATCCATTATAGTGCATTCATATTTATCAAACAATATTTATAGCCTATGTCACACAATTGGCTTATGCTAATCAAATAATGTTTAAGACCTTCTACAAGTAGAATATTTTTAATAGAGGGATTGTGAGAGTTACCTACATTTCCTATCCCCACCATTCTTCCCTTTGCATTATCACCAAATGTGACTACTCCGCCTTCTTTTGTGCTCAATGTACACAAGAGACTATGATCTCCTATCATGTGGCGAGAGCATCCACTATCTAAGATCCACTTAGAGTTCATGGTTTTCCTGCATCATAGGATGCAAGTAAGGTTTTAAGTACCCACATCATTTTTTATTTCCTTTTTCTATCATTCAATTTAGTTTGATTATTCTTAACCTATTTTCTCACAACAAAGATGTATTTTTCGTTTGTAGTTGCTCTTATGAATCCATTTTCATATGGGGTGTCATTAAATTTTGTGTATCCAATTCCATGTTTGTTCAATGAATGTGTTTGACTAGAGAGGACTTTATCTAAGTTTTCTTTTCCTTTTGTGAATTTGGTTATTGTGTTAAGTAAGTCATTACTATTGATTTTTAAGGTGGTGATATCATTCTCTATGTTCTTTATATTATATTTCATATGTTTAATTTCTTGCTTGAGTTCAATATTTTTCTGATTTATTCATCATTTTCATCAAGCAAGATTTTACCTTCACTAATTAATTTCTCATTTTTATTTGTAAGATTTTCTATGTTTTGGTTTTGACTTTTGTGTATAGCTTTTAGATTCTTGTATTTTTCATATAACTCATTAAAGGCCTCTAGAAGCTTCTCCATGTTGATATCTTCCATGTCAACTAAAGAGCTAATTTTACTAGCCTGTGCCTTGAAGCACATGTTGGCTTCTTCATTTTCAGAAGTAGAGTCCTCATCAGAAGATGAGTCACTCTCATCCCATGTTGCTTGGAGGGCTTTCTTCTTGATGGGTCTTTCATTCCTTTTATTAATTTTCATTTTTAGAAATGAACAGTCTCATTTGAGATGTCCTGGTTTATTACATTTAAAGCATAGGGGTGGATCATCTTTTTCTTTATTTTTATCTTGATATTTATTTAATTTCTTCTAAAATCTTCCTCTCTTAATGAATTTCTTAAATTTTCTAATTAAGAGGGCTATGTCTTCATCTTCATTTTCGGATTCTTCTGAATCAGAGGTAAATTTTAGAGCTATATTTTTCTTCTTAGAGCTTTTAATTTCTTACTTATCCTTTTCCATTTCGTTTAGTTGGACTTCATATGAGGTTAGGTTTCCTATTAGGTTTTCTAAGGAATAGGTAGATAGGTCCTTAGCTTCTACTATGGCAGTGGTCTTCTTTTCCCATTCGGGGGTAAGAGACCGAAGGACTTTTCTCACTAATTCACTTTGAGAATAATCCTTGCCAAGGGATTGTAGGTTATTTGTTATTTCATTAAATCTAGTGAACATTTCACTTATAGGTTCATTATCTTTCATTTTAAATAATTCAAATTTGTGAACTGGCATATTTATTTTAGTTTCCTTAACTTGCTTGGTTCCTTCATGTGCAACCTCTAAAATATGTCATGCTTAATGAGAACTCTTGTAGTTTGAGATCCTATTAAACTATTCCTTACTAACAGTACAAAATAAAATGCTCAACCCTTTAGCATCTAATTGTGCAAGATGTTTTTCTTCATTACTCGATTCTCTAAAAGATGTGGAGCTCAAAGTGAAACCATTTACCACTACATCCCATAATTCAAAGTTTATGGATTTCAGATAAATGATCATCCTACATTTCCAATAACTATAATTTATCCCATCAAAAAATGGTGGTCTATTAATGCTTTGCTGCTCTACAATATTATTGTTAAATGATGATGAAGCCATATATTCTAGTAGATAATTAATCTAACTCTAGAAAACCTTGCTCTGATACCAATTGTTGGATCTAGTGGCTTCTCTAGAGGGGGGTGAATAGAGAATATTAATTTTTTAATATCAAATTTCCCAATTTTAGGTATAAGTTTGACAATATGAAGTATGTCACAAAATAAATATAAAACTATAGCAAAATCATACAAGTTTGATGTTAACACTAATTCATGCACATGAAGGAGATGAGAGACAATGAATACACAAGTTATTTATAGTGGTTCGGCCAAACCCCGGCCTAGTCTACTCCTCAAGACCCTCTTGAGATTTTCCCTTTATATGCAAAACAAAGCAACACTTACTTGTGTTCGCAATCCCACCAATGCAATCCTAGCTCTTTCCACTTCTCGTTCCCAATAAGCTAGAGCCTCCCATTGTAGCTTTACAATCAATGACTTCCCTCTCACAGAGCACTTTTACACTTGAATTACAATCTTGCTTGTGAGGAGAAAGTAGGACAGAATTTTAAGCAGAGAAATAAAGAATTACAAGTATCTCAAAGTGATGTCCCTATCAAGGCACATCGAGGTCCTATTTATAGCCGAGGAATTGTCGAAGATTGTGTCTAATGGCTAGAAAATAGTCATAAACGGCTATATAATCGGTATGCCATTTTGATCATCGAAATGCCAAACCAATCTTCAATCAACAACTCTCAGGCAATTTGGTATGCGGAAACTCTTTCGGTCTGTCGAATTCTCTTGAAACGGTATACCGTTTTAACCCAGTATGCTGTTCTATCTTCAGTTTGTCTTCACAGCATTTTTCGGAGTTCCGTTGCTTATGCCGATTGTTTCTGCTTCAGTATGCCGTTTTTATCTGGTATACCGATTTTCCTTTGGTATGCCGATTTCGTTACATCATTTAATTTACAAATTTTTCTAAGTACACATGATTCAATATACATTTTCAATATATCATACAGTTTACATGACTCAACTAATTTCTTCAACTTTTTCTAAGTATGTCATTTGCAAAAGTAATTTCTTCTTTCATGAAAATATATAAAAATTCATTAGTCCAGCTGTAATCATCAAAAAAAAATATATTTCTAACAAAAGCCACCTCTATGCCTGCCATCCCTCAGATCCCGTCGGTCAGCTGCCAACCTCTCTGCTCCGGAGGGTGATGAGACGAGTAGCCCTCCGGCTAGGCCATATACGTAGGAGAGGACTGATCACAGGTCACGGGCGCGGAGAAGAAAAGAAAGGAGGGTCACGGGCATGGTTGGTCTCTTGACCTGGTCCAAGCTCAAATCCAAGTGGGTCTCACCCCCAAACATGGGTCCCAATTGCATCACAGACCCACAAGCCAAAGAAGTCACACCACAAGGGAAAAACCAGAAATACAAAACACAGGGAGTGACCACAGCCAACAAACACAACCTGGATTAACCATTAACAAACCATATACAAATAGTACAGGAAATTCCATGGTTTATATTAAATGAAAAATCAGACACAGATGTTACAGATAGTGTTATGTTGTATCATCCCTCAGGATTTGGACTGCTAATGATGCCTGCTATGAGAAAAGGGGAAGACCTCGATTCACAAGACACTACCCAAATTTCTAGGCCATTGGTGATTCTCTAGGATGGATGATTTAGTAGGTTAGGCTCCATGTCAAACTCTTGGGGACTTAAACCTACTTTTTTGACTTTTGGCTTATTTCTTTTCTCCCTCTCAGGCTTGTAGGCTCGCTCTCACCCTTGCTTGGGGGTAATGGGCATCCGGATTGAGAGGGGGCTGCTGGCCTTGTATGCGAGGGGTGACTAGTCCCTCTGGCCAATTGGATTTTGGATGCTTGCTTCAACTCCTCCCCAAGGTAAGTGGTAGGGGTAGAGTTCGCCTACTTGCCTCTCTTTCTCTTAGGGCTAGCTTCTATCTTCTTTTTTTCTTTTGCGCCATTGTGGATATGTTAATTGTTTATTTTGGCTCACACTCATGCTCACTCCTAACATTTTATTTTCCATTGGAGGTGTAAGTCCCCATGGGAGTTTGGTCATTTTGCCTAACCTTGGTTAGGTGGAGGCTCCCTTGCACGCTAAAGTGTCTAAGTAGTATCGACTGAAGAGGTATAAACCCTTCTCAAGCAGGCTAACTATTCTGACTTTCGTCATCGGGATGTGATGTTGATGCTTTTGTGCATAGATGTATGCAATTATTGCTTTGCTTAAGTTATTGATATGCACAAAAGTAAAAGTGTGAATGTTGTGGATTAGATGCACTTGGATTTCCTTTTATTTTGGAAATATGCATGATGAAGCGGTAGATGATGCATGATGTGCGAAAGGATACTTTGCAAGGCGAGGATACACACCTTCTGCTCATTGGTAGTATTTCTTCAGATAACATGTGTTGACTGGCTTGGATAGCTCGATGTTGTCCACATCTTTCGAGGATTGCTGTGCCTCTCAAATAAGCATGCTTGATGACATAGGGACCATGCGAAGTTAGGTCGGAATTTGCCTCAACTGTCAGGGAGATGTATGGCCCGCAAAATCGGATCGCTTGACGTGAATTTGGCCCTTTGGATCATTGTCGTGAAGCTAGAATTCAAGTTTCTCGCCATCTTCCATGTCATCACCCTCTTCTTCATAAGCGATGAGCTTTGACAAGATTTCTTCTTTGAAGGTTGCATTGACAACATCGAAGGAGAGAATGTACCCTGATTTTTGTGCTTGATGGTTCCTCATTATGGTCACACTGACTTTGGTGTTCTTGTATCTGCACCGTGCGACTTCTAGCTCTTTAACAATGGGGTCTACTGATTGGCCAAGTTGCTCTATTTCCCCGACTCCTGATGTTATTTTTTGATTTTTTAGGTTTTCTGATTTTTTTGGGTTTTCAAGATATTTTGATTTTTTTTTTGTATTTTCTGTAGCATGTACAAGTGGTGTTATTGACTGGCGACTGTCCTGCTGCTGACTGATAGGAGTGATGCCACTCGACTTTCTTCCTAAGCTGAACTCAGGGTCTTTTTTTTTTTTGACCCTTACCTTGCTTAAGGTGAGGCTTCATCTGCATATACCATCTAGACCCGCCTCCTGGCTCCAAAGAGATTAACTCTAATGGTCTAGTGGGTTCTGGTTGGGACTCAGCCAGGACCATGATGGATGAGTGGTCTAGCTACTGGTGTGGTGTTGCTGGCTTTGATTCTGTGGCCCGTGACTCTCCTTTCCTCAGCCTTTGATGCTTGGCTGCATCTTTGGTCCATACTGACAACTACTCTTGGAATAACAGCTCTAGGTCACTGACTTAATCGCTCGACTGACCTGCCCTACCAATTGTCTCATCTTCTGCTGTGATGCAATTAGAATACTGGACAACACTCTGTTCTGCCACTGCCTCATTTGAACTGTGAACCTCTGTTGACTGGAACTTAGACCGCTGTGAGCAATGTCCAAGACTGACCGACTTCACTAATGCAGCTGCTTGTAGGACTATCACTGTGGGGCCCGTTATTGGGGCAATGGCTAATGTCGTCAATGTAGCTACCGGCAGTTGAGGTTGTGGCGACAACATCTGACGTTGGCTCCTCTCTACAGTGGCCTGGCTCTGATTGGGATCGAGTATCCCTACACAGACAAAATTGGTGAGATCCGATGGAATAAAAATCTTCTTGTACCTCTTGGCACGCGAGCATTCGTCTTTGTGCGGTTGCCACTCGTAGCCTAGTCCCTCAAACTCTCGCCTTTCCTCCACCTGGATGGGCTTGGACATTCCCTGGCCTTGTCGCCTGAGTGGTGTTCCCTTCTTGTATCTCTATTTGCGACATACGATTTTGATCATTCGAAGGGGATTACCATGAACAGTCAGCTAATTGACACGCTCGAGAGTTGAAATGTAATTGACAATCTCAAAATGGTTGACCCGAAACATGACATCGGACGGCTTGGGGTCGAAATTGATGGTCTAGAGAGAGACAGTGAAGACCGACACGACCTTTTCTTTGTCAAGATCTTCCACCATGACAATAACTACATCGTTGCTCCAGTGGAACTTGACCATATGATGGAGGGTCGAGGGGATCCCCTGATGCTTGTGCAACCAAGGGCGCCCGAGCAACAGATTGAATGAGGGCTCCAGATCCACAATATAGAAATTGACATCGAAGACTACAGGTCCTATGATGAGAGGAGTAGCCAGCCTCCCTAGTGTGTCGTGATGCATGTTATCGAAAGCTGTCATTCCCTTTGTAGTTGTTATGATATCCTCGAGTATGAATTTGATTTTGTTTGTTGTGCGCAAAGGGCAGACATTAAGGCCCGGGCCATTATCAACCAGGGTGAGGGGAATTCGGAAGCTCTGATATTGCGACGTAATGAGTAGAGGCTAGTTATGATTGACTCTTGCAAGAGGCAATTCCTCGCCGAAGAAAGAAATGACATGAGGCTCTGCAATCATGCCCACCATATTTTCCAAAGCAGACGATTCTATGGTGGGGGAGACGTGAGCAGCCTGAAAGACCCTGAGGAAGGCCTGTCGATGTTCCGAAGAAGTATAGATGAGATCCCAAATGGAGATATCAGCCTTAACCTTCTTCAGTTGAGATGTGATGTCGGCAGAGGGCTGCTCCTACCAGGTTGAAGAGGTAGGGACTGAATAAGGGACCGTCCTGGAAGGTTGAGGGGCTGACTGACGAGGGGTAGACGTTGAATGATCTAGCTAGGCCACTAGCACTAGTGGCCCATACACCCTCCCTAACCTAGTGACTTCTGCACACATCTCTACAGCATAATCATAGGGTACACGATGAGTGTCCCTCGTCAGGTGGACGACAAGAGAGGTACATGCTGCCAATTCTCGCAGGGTCGACACAAAAACGGCTGAGAGGTGGCTCGACTGGAGACGGTGTTGAATAGGATATTGGACAAGATGCTGGATAGGACGCTGGACAAGATGCCAGATAGAAGGTTGGATAGGATGAGGAGGCATGGGTCAGTCGAGTAGGCAAATGGGAGACCTAGAGTGCACGGTCGATGGTGAGGCAGTACGTTTCGCCCTCGCGGACAACCATATCATGTGGACTGCTGACTCGGAACCGGCACAAATCAAACAATAAAATGAGTAGAGAAGGGCTCATCTACTGTATGGATCAAATCTGAGGAGTCTATTGTGGATGTGGTTGACCCAAAAGCAGAGAGGAAATGGATTCTTGAGGCCCCAATGCCTGCTGAGTTGTTATGTGCTGGCATGGGCTGGTTAATAAGGATGGGATATGCAAGTGGTGCTTGTGCACATGGTGGTGGTGGTGCAAGTGCAGTGTGTGCCTCCTAGGTGTTGATAACAATAGCTCTTTTGTCAATCAAATTCTGAACAACATCCCAAAGAGTGGCAATTATCAGTCGAATGTCCCGGAGCTCGATGATAGTCGCAATATGCATTTGCGTCATACCACCTTAGGAGCCGGTTTAGTGGCGGACGAGGATCCAAGAGTCACAGAAGTGACACAATCTGAGGGAAGAGGGCACTTAGTGGTCTATCAAGCAGAGTGAAGTCACTTTTAGTGCGACAACCGCGCCTCTACCTAAGTTGTTGTCCTTGTCGAGCCAGTGGGACGTGATGCACTAGTTCAATGGTGGAGTGCGTGTATGTGGTGTGTCGAGAGCTAGGTGCAACTGCTAATTGGTTTAGGTCAGGCTGGCTCTCTACTCTAGTAGGCTTCGCCGAATGCTTGATGAAAGTGTCGGTTGCCCTCTTGCCATTGCTGGTGTTAACGTGTTGTTGAAGCTGCTACTAGAAGAAGCGACCTGCTTGGCGAACGTAAAGAGGGTAGGAAAGTTCCCACCTTTCAGTGAACTCTCCACACGAGTGCCAGCCCAAACCAGTGATGCAAAAGTAGTGATGGGTTGAATGCTCAATAGAGCCCCAACATCTGGTTGTGCACCTTGAATAACGATCTCGATAAACTCCTCGTTAGAGGATCTATCTCTCACTTGTGATGCAATAGCATGCCAGCAGCCGACGTACTCCCCAAACAGCTTGTGGGGTTTCTATCATATGGTGACAAGATCCTCCCTCTTTGGGACCAAGTCAAGATTTAAAGCATATTGATCCATGAACGCTTGTGAAAGGTCGTTCCAATTCTTGATCGAGTTCATGTCAAGTGACGTGAACCACTTCAGGGCTGGACCAGTGAGACTTTTCTGGAAGAGACAGATAAGCAGCCTCTCGTTAGCTTGGAGCTGAGCGAGATCTCCACAATATGCCCTAAGATATGAAATGGGGCAACCCTTACCATTGTATTTCTCGAAGTTTGGGATTTGGAAATGCAATGGGAGTGTCGCCGTTAGGAAATAATAGAGGTCATGGAATTCGTAAGGTTGGAGATCGCCTCCCTACACTTGTCAAAGTGCTCTCTCCAAGTCACCCACCCTGGTGTGGAGGGTATTTGGAGCTGCTACTGACGAGGGTGATGCAGTAGGGGGAACGACCACATATGCTGTGTGGGTTGCACCTAAGTGCTCCTCCGGGTCCACCAGCATGCCACCTGATGCTGCGACATGATGGCCAGCATATCCGTGCATAAGTGCTTGGTGTGATTGTGGGAGTGAAGGTGCCTGAACTTGATGGTGTGCAAGAGAAGGATGAGTTGAATGTTGTGTGGCAGTAGGTACTGAGTGTGGGAGTAACAGCTACTGCAATGGTACGATGCTAGGTTGTAGGCTCTGTGGATGTTAGACTCCAGCCAAACCGAGGGGCTGGCACCAAATGTTGGAGTAGGATGTTGTGTAGTGAGGTGGTGTTCCTGAGGTAGTTGTGTCACACCTAATGTGGTGCAATGAGGAGCTGGGGTGAGGGCTGAGGAGGTGGTGCAAAAGGTGATGCTTGGAACACCAAAGCAGGCTGCCGAGGGACCTCAGGAACGGTGGGGTCAATAGTAGGCTAGATAGCAAAGGCCATGCTATCGATTCCTTGGGAGAGGGCCAACAGATACTCTACATGTGCAATAAAAGATCCCTCAGTGACAGTGAGGGATGGCACAATCGAAGGTCTAAATGTCAAAGATGGGACAGATACAGGTTACCCTTGTGGCAGGGAACCCGCAAGGGATGTTGCCATCGTGGGCTACGTGCTAAAGGAGAAAGAACCCTAAGGGAGTGAGGCCATCAGTGATACATCTGGAACCCCAGCAGAGGTCATTGAGATAGACTTAGTGCCTGGCTTCAGACTGGCCAAGGTAAATGGATGTCCTACAGGGTAGGGGACAGAAACTTCATGATGCACGAAGGGGACAGAGTGAACAGTTGAAGAGACAACATGGGTAGGAGGGACTGCAAATGGAGTGCTGCCTGAGTAACAGTGGCAGACAAAGAGTCGCTGGAGCATTGGGCCATGGTTGACCATGAACGGGTGAGAACCGGACTACGGTGGTAAACAAGGGGATAAATCCTAGGACGAGCCATCGTCAAAGTGACGAATAACTTGAGAAAAGAGGATCAACAATGAAGCTTCGCAAACAGGGGAGTCAATGCAAGAATGCTCGAGCAGTGGCTAAGGAACTCATGTTCTACCTGATGAAGGAAAAAAAAGACTACTGGTGTTAAAACCAGCAATAAAATTCAGTTGTTATGGTGGTGTGAATGGCATTCATGCACATGGATGCAACTAGTATGCTCTCTCTCACCAACTAAGTGTTCCCTAAAAGGCCATCTACTTCGGGATCACACTTTTGAATCCTACTCAACCTTTTAACTAGCCAGAGATCATTGCATAAACCAACCACAAGCCCATAGCAAGCTCGTGGCCCAATTGGCAATTCAGATAGCTAGTGGAGAGCACCAATGTGGAGCACTTGACTGGAGCACCAAGCAGGAGCACTAAAGTGGTGCACCCAGCTAGAGCACTCAGGTGGCGCACATATCTGTCACACCATCCTGGCGCACCAAGCTGGCGCACAGTCACTTTTCAGGGTGCCGGCTGTTGGCTTTCCATCTCCCGTACTTGTAACCATCGTCAGCGGATATTCCCTGTGAATCTACGTCAGGCTCTTCGTTTGCGAGACTGTCTGCATCCCATGGGAGTTATCCATGTGGAACTCTATAAAAAGACCTCCATTGGCAACCATTTGGAACACTTGGCAACTCATCACTCTTTGGTTAAGCCATTCACTTACTACCAGCAACCCTCTCTCGTTTCCTGGAGATACCCTTACATTCCAGAGCATTCTCAGCCCATCCATAGCAACAAGGAAGTATTATCTTGAGCCTTCAAGGAGGAAACACCACAAGCAAGGTAAGATCCTTACTCCTCTTTCACTTATCCTTTTATTTA
>JAMKQA010007628.1:0-30538 GCA_024699735.1 Posidonia australis | reverse complement strand
GTATGCCGCAAAAGATCTTTAATCTTCATCTCACGAGCAAAACGGTATGCCGCAACTCCAACGGTCTGCCGTTTTCTCTTGAAACGGTATACCGTTTTGTGACGGTATGCCGTTGAATTGCATTGTTTTCTTTTTCTCTTCTGATCTGGAGTCCCGCTGCTTCTGCCGTTTTTTCCTGAAACGGAATGTCGCTCCATCCACGGTATGCCGTTTTCAGTTCATCTTTTGTTCTTGCGGAGTTCCATTATTCATTCCGTTTTTTATTGAAACGGTATGCCGGGCCGCTACTGATGTCGGTATGCCGTTTTTGATTTTTTGATAAAACACTTGCATACATATTGGATTTATACAGAAAGCACTTTATATCTTTCTCATGGTTTAATAATTAAGAAAATATGCACTCACAAGTAATCATCAAAATTAATGTAATATTTCTAACAGAGGATACATGGGTAACTTGGAAAATCCTAAGGAAGGCCTCTTTGTGTTCTGTAGATGTGTGGATGAGATCCCAAATGGATATATTGGCTTTGATCTTCTTAATTGGGCAGTGACGTCTATAGAAGGTTGATCATTCTTGGTGGTATTGGCAAGGGTTTCGTCTGTGACGAGACTAGAAGGCTAGCTTGTTGGTTGGGAATGGACTAGGTTTGGGCGGCTTGGTTTGGTTGTTGGCGCTGTAGGCTTATACATCCTTCCTAACTGTGTAACCTCCACACACATTTTTGCGATGTAGTCATAGGGAACATGGTGGATTTTTTTGGTCAGGTTGATGACTAGCGCAATAAGAGCTGCTAGCTCCAACGTGGTTGGTGGTGGATTTATAGTTGAAGGCACTAATTGGGCTTTGTATTAAGTGGGCTGAATGGGCTTTCACTTGGCAAGGAGGCATACGAGTGTAGGAGCCCTAGGTTGCATGGTGGATGACGTAGTGGCACACTCTGGCCTCACAGTTAGTTGGATCATATGAATTGTCGACTCTGAACTGACTAAAGTTGATTGATAAAGATGTCTAGGAAAAGACTCATGAACACTGTGAATCAAAGCAGAGGGGTCTACCAAGAACGTAATGGACCTAGAGGGGAAGAGAGCATGAATTCCTAAACTCCCAACGTCTCTCGAGTTGGTGTGGTCGGGCAAAGGTTGGTTGACAATGCTGGGGTGTGAAGCTTGTGACTGTGTAGGTGTAGGTGATGGTGCTAGTGTAGTATCTGCCTCTTACATGTTGAATATGACGACCGTGTAATCAATCAAATCCTAAATTACATGTCGTAGAGTGAAACAATTTTCAGACGATTGCCCCATGACTCGATGCAAATTGCAGTATAGATTCGCTTTATACCACGGTGGGTGAGGATTTGGTGGTGGAGGAACCTCCGACAGCTTTAGGAGTGACACGACATTGGGCAAGACGACACTTAGTGGCTTAGCCAAAGGAGTGAAGCTGTGCCCGATAGGGCGAGGCCATCTCAGCCCTTGGTGTTGTCCTTGCCTGGCTAGTGTGGTAGGATACATTGGCTAGGCGGTGGTAGTGATCTATGGTGTGTGTGATGTCCTAGGTGCAGGCTTATAAACTACTTGATTTGGGCTCAGTTGACTCCCCACATTAACTAGTGCAGTGGGGGATTTGATGTATGCCATGACGGTCTTGGAATGGTCCCTCTTCCAGAAGTGGTGGGTATTGAGGTCATTGTTGTTGTTGTTGCTGCTGCTACTGGGGTTAGTGGCAATAGCCTGATTTGCGAACGCAGTGAGCGCAAGGAAGCTACCGTTACGAAGCAAACTTTCCATACGAACGCCCGCCCGAATCAAAGATGCAAAACTAATGACTGGCTGAACGCTCAACAAAGCCCCAATGGATGGTTGCGTTTCTCGGATAATGATTTTGATAGACTCCTCATCTAAGGGCCTATCCTTGACTTGAGAATCAAGGGCACGTCAACGACCGATGTACTCCTCGAATGGCTCGTTGGGCTTTTGTTGAATGGCGACTAAGTCCTCGTACTTTGTGAATAAGGTAAGATTGAAAGAGTACTGTTCCATGAATGCCTAGTTGAGGTCATCCTAGGTCTTAATCGAGGCCATGTCTAGTGAATTAAACCACTTAAGAGCAGGCCTAGCGAGACTCTTCTGCAATAAATGGATTAGTAACCTCTCATCAGCATGGAGCTGTGTGAGATCTCCGCAGTACGCTCTTAGATGTGAAATAGGACATCCTTTCCCATTATACTTTTCAAAGTCTAGGATATGGAAGTTTGATAGGAGTGTCGTCTTTGGGAAATAACAGAGGTCCCAGAACTAGGAAGGTTGGCGATCGCCTCTTGCACTAGACGTAGTGCCTTTTCTAGATTGCCCATCGTAGCAAGAAGGGCGTCTAAGGTTGTTGCTAGTGAAGGTGATGTAGCTTGGGCAGTGATCACTTATGTTGATTGGGTCACACCTGAGTGCTCCCTTGGATCCACCATCACACCATCTGGTGTCATAATGTGATGGCCAGTGTACCCATGCGTGGGTGTAGTGTGTGGTGGTATGAATGTTGGTGGCTGTGTTTGCTGATGCACTATGTTAGATTGGACTTAATGCTATGCGGTGGGTGATGTAGAGTGCGGGAGCAACAACTGCTGCATTGGCACGGTCCCAAGCAGCGGTCTATGTGTGTATTGTGCCCCTGCCAACTTGTTGGGCTGGCCACCAGATATTGGAGTCACATGTTGTGCGGTGTATAGTGGTAGTGTAGGAGGTAATTATGTCACCCCCAATGCTAGAATAGTGAGGAGCTAAGGCAACACCAGAGGCGGTTGTGTGGTGGGGTGAGCCTGTAGTGCCAAAAGGGGTTGCGCCGAGACTTCAAGAATGACAATAAGAACAACCAAATTAGGGTATAGTGACAATGCCATGCCCTAGAGCCTATGTGCAAAGGCCATCAGGTTCTCTGTTTGCATGGCCTGAGACCCATTGACAATAGTACCGAGGGGTGGGAATGACAACTAACCTGATGCAAAGGAGGGTACAGACATAGACTGTCCTAGAGGCAAGGAATCTACGATGGAGGCTATCGTAGTAAGCTGAATGCCAAAAGTGGAGGGACCCTAAGGGGAAGTGATAGTCAATGGCACCTTTCGAGCTTGAGTGGAGGTCACCGTGACAGACTTGATGATTGGCTCCAAACTAACGGTGGCTTGTTGATGCCCCTGAGTGAAAGGGATGGAATCTCCCTACACTTGGAAGTGGTGCGCAAAAGGAGATGAGGGAACAACCGACGTGACAGTAAGGGTAGGAGGGACTGAAGTTGAGATTTCCTCCAAAGTGGCAGTAAGGTGAATCTCACTAGCATGCTAGGCCATGGCTGACCGAGAGCAAGTGAGGACAGGACTGCAACAGTAAGCAAGAGAGTGAAGCCTAGGCTGAGCTATCGTCGAAATCGACGAATTACTCGAGGAAGGATGGTGAAAAAGAGGGTCACAACTAGGGTGTCTATGAAAGGTACACTTGAGCTCTACCTAAGGAACTGGTGTGCTGGCCTATACTGTAGAGAGAAGACAACAAGACTAGTGTTAGAACTTGAAACATAAGAAAACAATGCAATGTTTATTAGGGTGGCATGAATGGCATACATGCATATGAATGCATCTGATATGTTCTCTCTCACCATCTATGTGTGTCCTTAGAGGTCGTCTACTCTAGACTCCCTTATGGGTATGCGGGTCTCTGACTGAAGGTAGAAAGAAAGGTCATCGCTCTAAATCCTGGCCAAATCATAGGTAGTGAACAAATAGTGTGTTTGGAGTCTCGACCCTACCAAAGCATGGGTTGTACCTTCTACTAACATCAACACAACCCTAAACAAGGGACAAATTGATACCTAGTCCTACACCAAAGCAATAGAATGGGTAATTAGGACTGTCTTTCGTAAACTGTAGGTGGACTCATGAGAGGAGAAGATGCATCCCCCTATATGAAACATTCATGTAAACATGTTTGATATTTTTCACTTGCATTTTATTAAACCAAGGAGGAGAAGATTTTTCACTTGTATGTCGAGGCACTCCGGCGACGACGTCAGGGAAGAAGAGACCTCCAGGAGGGTCGTGGCGCGGCGCTTAGGGATCCAAGAGGCTTGGAGGTAATGAGAAGAGTCTTTCCCCTCTTCCAGAAGTGAGAATGGGGCACTTCCTCCATCCTCGAACCAAGCTCGCCGTCGACATGATTCTTCTCTGGCGATCTCGACTGCAACGGCTTTCCTGGGCATGTGGCATGGATCTGAAGGCTCAGGAGTACCTGGGACGCGCCGTGGAGCGTTTTTGGATACTCGGAGTGGCTCGGAGATGCGGGAGGCACGTGCTTCTTTACTGGTTGCAGTCTTCTTCTCTGACACCGGTGACGGAACGGCGTCGACGGTGATCTTCTGGCAGTGGCCTCGGGAGGCAGCGGAGCAGCGCACGGAGGAGTGGATAAGCAGAAGGGAGGTCCAGGGTAGAAGATCCAGGGCTATGGGGCTCGAATCTGCTAGTGGATTCGTGCCCCCACCTAGGCCACCAGAAAATCACTTCGGTGAGGCTTGGGAGATCAATTTCGACTAGAGGAGACCTCTGGATCTATTGGAATCAAACCAAGAAGATAGGGGGAGACCTAGGAGAGCATTTCTAACAATAATTGAGGTCAGGGATGAGCGTACCTGGTCTAGCAGTGGAATGGATGGTTGGAGCTCATCGGAGGCCGCCAGAGATGGCCGAGAACTCAGGTTTCTCACCTCCACAAGCTTCCTCTCTCTTCTAAGAACTCTCTGGTAGCTCAGGTTGGGAGTGGAAAGGCTTGGGGAACTCACCTCTCTCCACTTTTGCAAAAGTGCTAAAAGTCTCAAAAGTCTAAAAGTCCCCTTCTACTTGCAAAAGGAGGCTATTTATAGGCTTAGTTAGTTGTTAGGGCTGGAGTGGAAGGTGCTTAGATTTGTTGGAGGTTAGTTAGGAAGTGGTTTAGTTTGTTGGAGATTGGTTAGGAAGTGGTTTAGTTTGTTGGACGTTAGTTAGGAAGTGGTTTAGTTTGTTGGAGAATGGTTAGGAAGTGGTTTAGTTTGTTGGAGATTGGTTAGGAAGTGGTTTAGTTTGTTGGAGATTAGTTAGGAAGTAGTTTAGTTTTGTGTTGGTGGTTGTCAGAGTGAGGAGTGGTTGTTGGGTTTAGCCTATGCAAGCATATTGGGGTGTCTACACATGGAGAAAGGCAAAAGGAGACTGTAAGGAAAAGGTAAATGGAGTGGAGTTATGGATTCCCTTAACGTACGTGAAGGGTGGGATTTTATAGACCTAGGGTTTGCATGGAACTTGTTGATTTTCGATGCAAGTTTGAATGGTCGGTGGGGATGGGTTTAACAGGATTTGATTAGGGTTTTGGTGAGGGAAAAGGGTTATGGTGGCTCAAGGCACATCAGGGCACGTACCGAAGTCGATGCACTCTAATGTGGGGCACCGAGCTAATGGTCTGTGGGGTAATGGATCGATCGACCATGCTACGTTGCTTCTGACCCAAGACATCCATGCACATTACCCATGCTACATTCTTGTGACATCTACATTCAAGACCACTAGCACAGGGCTTGGTTGCTGGATTTTGAGCTTGTTTCCCATATGCTTGAACCACTGATGGGCTTCGGGCTTGTGATTCGATGGTGGCTTATGGTGTTGGATTGGTTTGGGATATTGTGTTGGATTTTGTGAGTGTTAGTTGGGTTTGGTTTAGTCCGTCATGACCAGAATATCCTTCTAGAAGGGTCCACCAATTGGTGACACAAAATTAGGGTGTCTACACCTTCATCATTGATGGATTACTGGAAACTATTCCAAGGCTTGAGATAATAGTGTCATTTACCGTGTTCCAAGTTCCACTACAAATCACATTGGCTCTTATCCAACTCTGTGCAGACTTTTTTAGGATGTTTGATGATGCTCATAAGGTATGTGTGTAATATCTAGACACACATGGGCTAGTAGAAGCAATAGTAGAGGCTTCATGGGTGTAAGAAAATTACAAATAGATAAAAGTGAACAACTAAAACTCATTTATTACATTACTTAAATTTGTCCATTATAGATCTATTACAAGACTTAATGTTTAAAGCAAAAACTAGAATTTGGTTCTTCTGGTCCCATGTGTATTGATTGAGCCAAAAACTATCCACCATGCAAGTCCAAGCAAATCAATCTGTAACACCCCCAATTCCCATAATAATTTAAAATAATTTAAATTATAGGAAATTAAAAGCTAAACAACAATATCATCTACCAGGAACTTGTGTGTGTGGCTACGAGACTTTGGATTATGTGCACTATGCTAAAACTCATCTAGATGTCTACAACTGCAACCCAAAACCACAAAGAAAGCGTGAGTGACACAAGTCACCCAACATGCATCCCACGAAAATGACAGAAAACAAAACTATAATTAATTTTCCTTTAAATTCATTTCGCAATCATTTTCTCTAAAATACAACAAACTAGGCCCATAAGGTTAAAAATCACAGCAAACATGGCCCACATCGCCAAAATAGTAAAAAGGGCTCTACCAGCACCAAATCACAAATAGGACCTTCAATGGCCAAAACCACGCACAGTGAGTTAGGAAGCCAGACGCTAGGCAACCAACTCTGGCCTCTTGCCCCGATGTGTCACCCTGTGCAGGAGCTGTGTTGTCTTGCGATTCCCCTACATGGAGAATTCTCACAAAGCCAACCCCTCCAGGAAGGCAATCCTATCTCTCAGGATGCTACCAGCTACGAGGTATGTGTCCTACCTGCATTGGCCACCACAGGGTACACTTTTTCACGACGTCCTCTACATGGTGCTCAAGAGGGAGTGTCATACCTCAACACCTGAGAACGCTTGAGCCTCAGTGCTTACAGTGACAATAGGAGTATTATACCTCTCCGTTATGCTACAAGACACCTCAACCTGTGGACCACAACCTTAGCCTCGAGACGACAGTCAAGGAGTCTCATACCTCCAAGACACGACGACTCTTAGCCTTAAGTATCTCGGCCCCTGACCTCAACCAGGGAGATGCACCCGACCACCCAAGAATGTCGTTACATTCCCTGGTCTCGACGACATGATCCCACGATGTTTCGGCCCATACACAGAAAAACCAGGAAAATCATTTTCCAAAATGGCCAACTCATCTCTTTGAAAATGATTTCCAAACGACATTATATCATTGAAAACTCATTCAAAAACCTTGACAAAACGACACATTAGGTGTTCCACAAGACTACCACTGATGGCCTACGATCCCATCTCAATTGGGAAAACAAACAAAGCTGGAAAACCCACGAGAATCACATTTTATAAAACAACTGGGCCCTGATTCAGCATATCGAAATGGACTTGGTATATCGAAATCTCCTGGATCGAAAGACTGACCAGAATCGATCGACTGAAATAGGTGTAGGAATCGAAAACAGTAGATTGAAAACTGGACCGGTTGACCGAAAGTTCCTGGTTCGGTAGACCAAGTAAATCCGATTGACTGAACTGGGACACAATGATCAACACTCATAGCCAAAAATGGTAAATCAAGGAGATTCGACCAACCAAATTTTGACTAGAGGACCTAATATGACAGAAAAATTCGGAAATGATTTGGCATGCCATTTTCTTCCAAACCAAAAAACGGCATAGGGCACCCACTTGCAAGATCGCCCAAAATGGGACCAAGGGATAGACCTCAAAAACAAGTACCACAAAATACCACAAAAACATATATGGTAGATTGTAGACACCCCATATGCTTGCAATGGGACCTTAAATCCTAAAACTAACCAAAATCAAATTCAAAATCCTAAACTTGACTCAAGAATTAATCCAAAACCCTAGAATTGATTCAAAACTCTAAAATAAATTCAAAATATAATTCAAAACCCTAGAATTAATCCAAAACCCTAGAATTGATTCAAAACCCTAAAATTAATTCAAAACATAACTCAAAATCCTAGAATTAATCTAAAACCCTAGAATTGATTTAAAACCCTAAAATGAATTCAAAACATAATTCAAGATCCTAGAATTAATTCAAAACCCTAGAATTGATTCAAAACCCTAAAATTAATTCAAAACATAATTCAAAACCCTATAATTAATCCAAAACCCTAGAATTGATTCAAAACCCTAAAATTAATTCAAATGAAACCCTAAACCCTAAGTGAAGCCCTAAACCCTAATCTCAATCCCTAACAATCTGTAACAACTTCTCACTTCACCTTAACAACCTTAACCACTTCCCACTCCACCTTAACAACCTTAACCACTTCCCACTCCACCTTAACTACCTTAACCACTTCCCACTTCACCTTAACTACCTTAACTACTTCCCACTCTAACTATAACAAACCATAACAACCATTGTAAGCTTATAAATACCATTCCATTTGCAAGAGACAAAAGGCTGGAAAAATTGAGAGGAGAGCCAACAATGTATTTTCTCTGAACTAGAGAAATCCAGGAGCAAAGAGGAAGCTCAAGGAGGAGAAAAATCCCAGTTTCAGGCCACCTCCGGCGAGCTTCGATGACCACCGGCAACCTCCGGCCATCATCTCTGCTGTTCTCGTAGGTATGCCCTCCACTGACCTCAATTTCCTTTAGAAATAGAATCTTGGATCTCCCTCTTCCATCTCCAATCGATTCTAGTTGTGCTAGGGGGTTTCCTTGGCTGGAATCAGGGTTTTAGGGGTCACCAGAGTCGTTTTCTGGTAACTTAGGTGGAGGCACAAATCATGTGATCGATTCGTGCCCTAATGTGCTCGATCCTTCCCCCGCGATCCTCCTCCTGCTTCTCTAATCTTCGGGACACCGTGGAACGCCTCTAGCAAGCCTCCAAGAGCTAGTCGCCGAAATCGGGCTCCGTCGCCGTCACCGGAGAAGACGACTGGTAGCTGTAGATACCCTATATGCTTGTAGTGGGGCCTTAAACCCTAAAATTAACCTAAATCAAATTCAAAATTCAAAAAACCTAGTTCAAAATCCTAAACCAAACTCTAAACCCTAAACCAAATCCTAAACCCTAGGTTAAACCCTAAACCAAACCCTACAAAAACCTAAATCCTAGGTTAAACCCTAATCTAAACCTTAAACCCTAAAAAACCCTAAACCCTAGGTTAAACCCTAATCAAAACCCTAAACCCTAAAAAACCCTAAAAAACCCTTGACCTTAGGTTAAACCCTAATCCAAACCCTAAACCCTAAACCAAACCCTAAATTCTAAATCAAACCTTAAGTCAAACCCTAAACCCTAAGTCAAACCCCAAACCCTAATTTCAAACCCTAACAACCTAACCACTTCCCACCTTCATCATAACCACCTATAACAACCTCTAATTACCTAAACAAATCCTAACTACTTCCCACCTTCATCATAACCACCTATAACAGCCTCTAACCACCTAAACAAATCCTAAATACTTCCCACCTTCATTATAACAATTTGTAACAACTTCCAATAGCCTCTAACTAACCATAACAACCTACTCTAACAACCCTAGCCATTGCAAGCCTATAAATACCCCCCATTTGCAAGAGAGAAAAGGTTGTTGGAAAATTTGAAAGGAGAGCTGCCAAGCTATTTTCTCACAACCAAAGCAACCAGAGAGGTCCAGGTGCAAAGAGGAAGCTCGGGGAGGAGAAAAATCTGAGTTTCAAGCCATCTCCGGTGAGCTTCGACGACCTTCGGCGAGCTCCGGCAGCAAACACCTATGTCCTCTCAAGTATGCCTTCCACTGACCTCAATTTCCTTCAGAAATAATCCCGTCGGTCTTTTTCTTCTTTCCCTAGTCGATTCTAGTAGAGCCAGAGGGTTTCGCTGGCTACAATCAAGGCTCATGGGTCACCAGAGTCGTTTTCTGGTGACCTAGGTGGGGGAACGAATCTAGTGATCGATTTGTGCTCCAAGGTGCTCGATCCTCTCCCCTTGGTCTTCTTCCTACTTTTCTGATCCTCTGGACGCCTCGTCGATCCCTCTACAAGCCTCCAGTAGAAGTCCAATGGAATTGCGCCATTTTGCCATCGTCGGAGAAGATGACTGGTAACAGAGCTTGATCAAGCGCCTCCAGCCTCGCCGTGCCTCCCTGAGTATCAGGACACGATCCTCTGACCTTCCCCAAGCTTCTTGAGCCTCCAACAGTGCAAATCAGGCCCCGAATCTCCACTGCAACCACCGTCGCCGGAACGTCGTCGAGGTTTGGTCGGGGAACAAGCTCGCGCACCCATTCTTGATGTTGGATGAGGGGAAATCATCCCCTTCGCTCTCCTGAACTTCCTGGACCCCTGAGATGCCGATCTGTCGCCTCCAGAGCCTCCTCCTTCCACGACGTCATCGCTGGAGATGCGTCGACGGCAAGGGTTACTGGAGGAGGATTCCGGCCATCGAAATTCAGATCCAAACCATTGGATCTCCTCCCCTCTTTCTTCTCTAGCTTCCAGTAGGACATGATGTGTGATCAGGCATTAGGATGCCCTGGAAGGGCATCCCAGACGGTCGTCGACTGTGGGACTCTATCGCCGACGGTTGTCGCATGTTTTCTTTTAAAAAAAATAAAAAAAAATAAAGTTTTCTTTTAATAAACTTTTGAGCTTTTCTTTTATTGCACTAAGGTCCCTTTTTTCTTACAAATAGGTCTTTTTTCTTACATTTCGGCCCTTGCACAAATTTTTTAATCGTTTTAATAATATTTGTTCTGAAATATTGCAATGTGATCCTTGAGCTTCCTTATTAATGTTTTCCATGCTTTAAAATTTGATATAAACCCTCTGAGTTTCTTTTCATTCATTTAAGTCCAGTTTTTTTTGCATTTAAAACCCTAAGCTTCATAAAAATAGTTTCGTATGCATAATTTTCTGGCATAATTGCAAATTAAACCTTGGGAATTTAAACATATACTCAACTGTGTTCAAAATTGTGTTTTAGCCCCTGAATTTCATTGACTTCTCACTGAATTCATGTTTTCTATTGTAAATTTGCATGTCAGTCCCAGAAACTTTCTGTTTTCAAACATAAACTTTTTTTCTTGCACATTTAACCCTGAATTTATACAGAATTGCATTAAATACGTGTTTTACTGGCAAAATTGCATATTGAACCCAGATTTGCACAAAATGCACAGTTTTGCACATTTGACACCAGATTTTTTCAAAATTACATAAAATGTGTTTTTCAATGTATTTTTGATGATTTAGCCTCAGAATTTCTGTTTTCATTTAGAATTTGGGAATTTTACACTAATGCCGCTCGAATTTACTTTTTCCACTCACACATGCATTTTGTACATTTTGTTGCCCTTTTTATGCATATTTCCTCGTGCCTTCTTCCTTGCATCGTGCACGTATTTCTATCTCATTTCAAGCTTGATTTTCCCTTTGTTTCTTGGATTTTTTCCAACTTTCACGATTTTGATTTGATTTGGTTTTCCATTGCTCGAGGGTGTACATTAATAGGCTTGACAATGCCGACATTGACTCGAATGATGATTATTTTCCCCAATTTGATTTTCTTGGATTTCCTCAAATTTTCGCTGATTTGTGAGACGCTTTTCGAGTATTCTCGATTTTCACGATTTTCCTCATCGCCCATGGATGTACAGTAAAGTGGCATTTTCAATGCCTAAATTGTCCCTCGGATTATCATTTTTTTTCTTTCATTCATTTCTTATCTTTGATTTGGCATGTTTTCGTAGTCATCTTAAGCTTGTGCATTCAGAATAGGCAAGCATACACACAATAGACCTTTAGCAAGCAGGAAACCTAGAAAGGTTGATTTCTTCGGGCACATGGGGGTGCCTAACCCCTTCCTCATGCCTAACAAGAATCCTTACCCTTTCTCTGGCCCACATTGATTATTGCACTACATCCGTTAGGCACGGAGCATACATGTTTTCTTCACCTTGATTTCTTTTTGGTTTTCCATTGTGTTTGGTTTTCCTCGTCTTTCCATTAAAAGACTAGGTGGCGACTCCTTTCCTTTTCCTTTTTTATCTTTCCTTGGTGTTTCCTAGTCTCGTCTTCTTCTCCGGATTCACCATCTTCTCCGTGACCGTATCAGGACTCCTCGTGTGCTTCCACGCACCGTAGGAGAGCCGTGCAGGGTTCCACCGACATGGTCACAAGAATTGGTGACTCCACTGGGGATAACCAGATTCTGGTTTTCGTTTTGGTTTTCTTACTTGTCTTTGGTCTATATACTTTGTGCTTGTTTGCCTTTTCTGTTTGCTCGTACATATTTGACTGAACATGCCTTTTTGTGTCTTTTTACACCATTGCCATGCCACTGCACATGCACATGACCTAATTCATGCTTTTTTTGCTGATACTTGATTTTCTTCACTACTTGTGAGCACTACACTAGCACATGCCATATTCATGCCTTTTGCTTGGTTGATTGACTGTTTGGATGCCATAATTGTGTGTTTTCTTCCCCTTTTGGTATTTGCCATGGTAAGGAGAGTAGAGACATGTCTGCCTTCCTATCTGGTTAAAATAAAACACACAAACTCAGATAAATAAATAATAAGGCATAACTAGAGACAAATGCTCACAATTCCCATGGTTTAATAAAACACAATTAAAAGACACGAATGCATATTGCATGAATGATCATTTTAGAAAGCATGCATCTTCTCCTCTAAGTCCACCTACAATTTGCGAAGGACAATTCTAGTAACCTGTTCTATAGCTTTGGCGTAGGGCATGTTGCTAGTTTGTTCTCCCTTGTCTGGGGTCGTGTCGGTATTAGTAGAGGGTACAACTCCATGCTACTGTAGGAGACGAGGCCACCAACGCACCATCCATTCACTGCCTGTGCTTTGGCCAGGATTTAGAATGGTAACCTTACTTTTCTGACCAGAGTCAAAACCTAAAATCTATGAGTGCGTCCCATGTGGTCAACCCTATATGGGACATGCATGGTGAGAGAGTGCACTTTAGAACATTCATCCGCATTGTGTGTCATTTCATACCACTTTAATAACTCGCAATTGTCTGTGCGTCGTTTTTCAGGTTCTGATACCTGTTTCTCTTGCCTGTTTTCTCAGGTAGCTTGTTGCGAGGTCCTCAGATAGGAGTTCGGGTGTCTCCGTCGCGGGGGGCCTCTCGTGGTTGTTTTTTCTTGCCTTTTCTGAGCTATTGGTCACTTTTGATGATAGTTCGTCTTAGAGCTCGTGTGTTTGTCTTCTGCCGTAGTTCCATTCATATTAACTTGTAGATAGCCATGGCCCCGCTGACTCGTAAGCCTCCGGTTATTGTTCTGAAGGGGGTCCCACAATCAGATCCTCGTTCTCTCACTTTGACTGCATCTTCTTCCCTCTATGTGTCCCGATTTAGGAATCATAGAGGATCCCTATCTCCTTTTCCGGGACTGTGGCAGACACAAGCCGATCTAGGGCCCATCACTGATTCGATTGCGGTGACTACCACGCGGGTCCTAGAAGTTCTGCCAGCTGCACCCTATCTCTCGGGCCCTCCTGTTTGAAGAGTTCAACCAGCTACGGTTTCATCTATTATAGGGGCCATTCCTATTTCGCTCTTGCCTTCTGACTTATCTTTTGATGGGTCATCGGCCACACAGGCTCAGTACTTGAGAGCTTTGGCTCGAGGGTTTGAGTGCATGGTCCTTTCTATTGATCTTGTTGAGAGTCCTCTTCTTTCGACCTCTGAGGTTCCAGTGCAAACCACTATAGCATTGCTGGCTCATTCCACTACATTATCGCCCATACCATCGCCCCAGCATCACACTACTCTGGCGATGGGGGCGTTATCTCTGCCTCCTGCACCACAACTACATTGTTCACAGCATGCATCACAGCCACTTAGGAATCAACCCATTAGTTGTGTGAGAGTACAACATTGCTCGAGTTCGTCACCCGGAGTTGTACCATTGCCGCAGCTGTTGCTCTCGCACTGAACACCACACACAACATAGCATACTCAGAAACCACCTCGGCATCAGGAGCAGGTCCCAACACGTAGGTCGTCGTTGCACACTAGGTGCACATCTTCCACTGTTAAGCCAGTGCATCTCGTCGCATTGTCTCAACAAGGACAGCAACCTAAGAAGAAACGAGGCCGTTGCGTTGTAAGCGACTACACTCTACTGGGCGAGTCGCTGAGCGCTGTTTTTCCTCGTGTTGTGTCGCTTCTGAGACTCCTGGATCCGCGTCCCCCACCAACTCCAGTCCCTTTGTGGTACAACATGAGTGCATACTGCGATTATCATCGAGCCCTGGGGCATTCGACTGATAAATGCAACACTCTGCGGGATGTCGTTTAGACTTTGATTGACAGTGGAACCTTTGTTGTTGGCACAGTACCCACATCCATGTCTCCATCCACACCAGCATCTAGGTCAGCACGCATTACACATCCACACACCACCATTGAGCTGACATGTCGTGTTGTGTCAATTCAGCATGGGCAGCAACAACGACATGGGCGACCTCGCTGTAAGGAAAGTGACTTCACCCTACTCAGGGATTCATTGAGCGACATCTTTCCTAAAGTTGCGCCATTCCTGTAGCTACCGGAGGTTCGTCCACCACCAGACCCACTTCCTAGGTGGTATAAGACGAATTTGTTCTGCCAGTTCCATTGCACCCATGGACATTCGACAAACAAGCGTTTTACTCTCCGAAATGCTGTCCAGGATTTGATTGACAATGGGGACATTGTCGTCAACATATGGGAGGCAACACACACATTCACCTACACACACACCAACGCATGCACGTGCACACCCTAGAATAGCCGACCTCACCTTGTTTGAGCCGACAAGCTCCGAGGATACTGGAACTTCGGGGGTTTATCCTCTCTCTCTCAGTTTTTCCCTAGGGAATCCATCGGGCCTCATTTGCCTAGTTTGTCCTCTCTCAGCTTCTGTCTGACAGCCCACATGTATGCTGCTCTTGTTCTTGTTCCTCATTTGCCAAGTTTGTCCACTTGTCTTTTCTCCGTTCTGTTCGGCGACACTCATGTGTGCCACTCTTGTTCTTGTTCCTCTGTGGGGGGTCTAACCTAAAGTTTGCCAGTTTGCCATGCATCGATCTGACCCAACACGTGCAAATACCCTGGATCAAGTAGGAGACAACCGTCATAGCGGATATCAGCTCCAATAGATATACAGTCTTGATGTCACCAGCGGATTCAGCATTCACAGTGATAGTCTCAATTTCAATAATGGTTATGATGGCTTCGATTACACCTGCCTTGATTCCAGTTTCCAATGGCACTATTAGGAGTTATTATGAACCCCAATGGCATCGATAAATAGCAACAACAAGGACTGGAGTTGTATCTTTTTTCCTTTGCTTCCTTTATTTTTCTTTTTGCATCACCACATATTAAAAAAAAGGAAAAAAAGAAAGAAAAACACAAATGTTGGAAAAAAAGAGGCAAACACAAAACAAAAAAAAATAAAGAACAAATTGAAAATAATAGTTTGCTTGTTAATAACATTCTGCTAGATGATGAAAATTGGGAAAGCTCGCCCATGTCAGAATAGATTATCTCTCCTTAGTTGTCACTACTTAGACAACCAAGTTAGCAAGGGAGCTATCGAACACCAAAGTCGGGCGAAATGCCCAAACTCCGTAAGGATCCTGCACCTTCAAGAGGGAGATAAAATGTTAGGGATGACTGAGAGTGTGAGCCAGAAAAGAAAACATACATTCGCAAGGGCATAAAAGAATAGAGAAAACATAAGGCGAAGACAGAAGTTAGCCCAAGAGTGAGAGGCATGCATTGTAGCTCTACCCTTACCGTACCTTGGAGAAAAGTTGGAGTATGGGCTCAGTAAAATCACACCTTTGAGGGACTGACCCACCCTCTTGCAATAAAGGCCTCTTGAATTGATCGGGCACTTATTACCTCCAAGTCAAGGTTAGAGTGAAACCGCACGTCTATGAGGTAGTAAAAGAAAAGACAATGGTATTGAAAAGAAAAAAAGCAGGTGCAAGACCTTTAAGAGTTCGGCATGGAGCCAAGTCCATTACAATACCTTATACTAAGTTCGAGTGCCACCACTACCTATCAAGAGTAACCAAAGACTTGCGAATCTCTGTAGTGTCAATTGAGTCGAAGGTGTCATCCTCCTCTAATAGGCATACAGCTATCCAACCTAACTGAGGGCAAACAAACAGCTGAACTAAACAAGCAAATGATCCAGATTGTGAACTCATTGAATAAGGAAAGCAGTGAATGCAGGAAACAAGCAACTAAAATCACAAGGCATGCATTTCTTGATCAAACAAAAGGTCATTCTTAAATAACTAAATTGCTCACAATAGTAGAGTCCACAACAATAATAATAACCATCACAGTCTTGCTTGGATGAATCCTTTTTGCAGATGGTTTAGTTCAACAGGGTTTCTTCCAAATACCTTCAGCCAAGGGCATTTCAGCTGCTTAGTGGTTAAAGAGCATAAGCAGCAAGGACACCAGCTAGTGCACAAACTACATGAACCTACAGAATCAGCAGCGTGACAGTAATTCCTCCACAACAGTTCGGGTGTGGTAAACATTATTTGGAGAATGCTTGAGGTTAAGATAGCCAAGTACATGTTTGTAGCTAGAGCACAATAATATAGTAAGTAGCAGAACAGAGAATAACCAGCCTAAGACAGACTACGATTTACCACATTACTTCCTGCCATCGGAGTATAGCTCCGGACAGTGGATGAATATACATGCCTCCAATTAGTGAACAAATGTGTCTCTGGCCTCAACCAAAGTCAGCCTTAACCACTTCAGTGTTTCAAAGTACGCCTACTATCATAGCCTAATCCTCAAGTCTTTACAGCCTTGAGTCGTGCCCAACACTTCCTAGGGTAGCCTGACTCGATGCTAGGGGCATCCATTTTGCCTTGGTATCTCTTGATCTAACTTCTATTTTCATTGAGCATCATTCACCTTTTTGTGCTAGGGGCATGTCAGCTGCTTTCTAGCTGGGCTCACACAATATGTTACTTGGTTCATCAAGGGCAAGTCAATTGTTCTCTGATCAGGACCTACACATCAAGTGATTAGCGGAGACAACAACATGACTGTGGACTCTATGCAGTAATCCAAGATTTGGCAAATACAATCAGGAGAATGTCCTACAGTAGCGTGGCCAAATACAGAGCTATTAAAACACCACGGTTGAATAGAACACACCCCAAACATACCAATCAGAGGCAGACTATAATCCCAATCAATGGCCTTTATCAAGTTGACACGATTCCTTCTGTCTTCCAAGTACAATATAGGATGGCATGTGGGTATACATACTTCTAGTCACTTGATGAATGTATCACTTGCTTCAACTAGTGATGGTCTCAAGTACTCCAGTGGTTCAAGGAACATCTGTAGTTACAGTCTGGCTTCCAAAACTCCATACCCTCAAGTGATGTCCAGCCAGCCCAATACCAGGGGCATGTCAACTGCTCTTTGGTCAAGAGTCATATGTCATGTGCTTGACAAAACACCAGTTACAGTGTAATTGAATAAGAATCTTTGACTAGGGGCATGTCAGTTGCTCTTTGGTTGAAGGTCACGTATCAGGCGCCTAACAGAACATCAACTTACTACGTAATTGAACTAGAGCCTTCGACTAGGGGCATGTAAGCTGCTTTCTGGAAAGGAGGACTGTTTTGAGAATGCTTGGTGCGAATTATCTTCCAAATGATGGTCAGTGCACCTTCTTATAGAGAAGTGATGTTTATTACATAATGGCTCCTACAAAGTGACAACTATAACAGGGCACTAAGGTAAGTCAAGCATTAGATCTGGGGCATCATTGGCTTGTCACAAACACTCTGAATTCGCGATTGCATTGGGTATATACAACAAATTCCCAACTGTTTCAACTGACATCCCCCACAGCGGCGACGATCCAAGGTGCATTGGCACTTGAAAAAGATCCCCTTAGCAAATCCTTTTGGCTAAACAGACGGCCAGGCCCCTCTTGCCTTTGAATTCCGATTCTGATGGACGGATTCGTAGCCCCCTGTTCCATTCTTTTTCTAGACTACCTGACGGAGTCTAGATGTTCCCATCTGAGGTTCGATCTATCTGGATGAATCTCGGTGCCACCCCTCTTTCCTTTGAATTCTGATCCTGACGGATGGATTCAAAGCCTTCCTTTTCCATTCTTTTTCTAGACTATCGGACGGAGTCTAGTTGTTCCCATCCGAGATTCGATTTGTTCAGACAAATCTAGGTGCCATCCCTCTTGCCTTTGAATTCCGATCCTAACGGACGGATTCAAAGTTTCCCTTTTCCATTCTTTTTCTAGACTACTGGACAGAGTCTAGATGTTCCCACCCAAGATTCGATCCGTCTAGATGAATCTCGGTGCCACCCCTCTTGCCTTTGAATTCCGATCCCGACGGACGGATTCAAAGCCTCCTGTTTCCATTCTTTTCTAGACTACTGGACGGAGTCTAGATGTTCCCATCCGAGGTTTGATCCGTCCAGACAATTCTCGTTGCCACCCCACTTGCCTTTGAATTCTGATCCTGATAAACGAATTCAAAGCCTTCCTTTTCCATTCTTTTTCTAGACTACCAGATGGAGTCTAGATGTTCACATCTGAGGTTCGATCCGTCCAGACGAATCTCGGTGCCACCCCTCTTGCCTTTGAATTCCGTTCCTGACGGACAGATTCAAAGCCCCCATTTTCCATTCTTTTCCTAGACTACCCAGCGGACTCTAGATGTTCCCATCCAAGGTTCGATGTGTTCGGACGAATCTCGATGCCACCCGTCTTGCCTTTGAATTTCGATCCTAACGGACGGATTCAAAGCTCCCCTTTTCCATTCTTTTTCTAGACTACTGGACGGAGTCTAGATGTTCCCATTCGAGGTTCAATCCATTTGGACGAATCTCGGTGCCACCCCTCTTGCCTTTGAATTCAGATCCTGATGGATGGATTCAAAGCCCCACCTTTTCCATTATTTTTCTAGACTACCGGACGGAGTCTAGATGTTCCCATCTGAGATTCGATCTGTCCCGACCAATCTTGGTGCCATCCCTCTTGCCTTTGAATTCCGATCCTGACGGACAGATTCAAAGCCTCCCTTTTCCATTCTTTCTCTAGACTACTGGACGGGGTCAAGATGTTCCCATCCGAGGTTCGATCTGTCTAGACGAATCTCGGTGCCACCCCTCTTGCCTTTGAATTCCGATCTTTACGGACGGATTCAAAGCCTCCCTTTTCCATTCTTTTTCTAGACTACTGGACGGAGTCTAGATGTTCCCATCTGAGGTTCGATCCATCCGGACGAATCTCGGTGCCACCCCTATTGCCTTTGAATTTTGATCCTGATGGACGGATTCAAAGCCTCCCTTTTCCATTATTTTTCTAGACTACTGGACAAAGTCTAGATGTTCCCTTCCGAGGTTCGATCCATCGGGACGAATCTTGGTGCCACCCCTCATGCCTTTGAATTCTGATTCTGATAGATGTATTCAAAGCCTCCCTTTTCCATTCTTTTCTAGACTACCAGACAGACTCTAGATGATCCCATCCGAGGTTCCTTCCGTCTGGGCAAATCTCTGTGCCACCCCTCTTCCCCTTGAATTCCGATCCTGACGGACAGATTCAAAGCCTTTCTTTTCCATTCTTTTTCTAGACTACCTGACGGAGTCTAGATGTTCCCATTTGAGGTTCGATCCATTCGGATGAATCTTGATTCCACCCCTCTTGCCTTTGAATTCTGATCCTGACGGACGGATTCAAAGCCTCCTTATCCCATTCTTTTTCTAGACTACCAGACGGAGTCTAGATGTTTCCATCCAAGGTTCGATTCGTCCGGACAAATCTTGGTGCCACCCCTCTTGCCTTTGAATTCTGATCCTGATGGACGGTTTCAAAGCTTTCCCTTTCCTTGCTTTTTCTAGATTATCGGATGGAGTCTAGATGTTCCCATTCGAGATTCGATCCGGACGGACGAATCTCGGTGCCACCCCCTTTGTTTTTGAATTCCGCTCTGAATGGATGTAATCAAAGCAAACTATTTGCCTCCTTCCTTTGGGCTGGTATCTCGAACTACCCAAGCAACATTTGTGATGCCCGATGGATTCCCCACTCGTCTTGTTCCTTCCCTCCTTTTGGGCTAGTAGCCTGAACTATCTGGATGACTTCCGTGACCAGTCACTTTTCGGTCGGCAAGCACCGTGAGTCTTGTCTGGCATTTTTCCCGACAAGTGTGATAACGAGTCATGTTCTTTAGGAGCTGGTTGGTCGTCAACTTGTTAGCATTTGTCATTAGATTTGGTTCCTGTGATTTCAGCTTCGTCTGTGGTGTTCTAGGTGGCAGGTCATGACTTTTGGTGCTCTCACCGACTGGTAGCTGGTTGCCAGTAACTAACTCTTTCTTGCAGCTTCGGGCAGGGCATCTTCATCAACTTCGAGCAGCGATCTCCTCCTCCCGTTCTCTATTCCTCGTAAGAAGGGGCGGGGTGTCTTTGTCAACCCTAAGTATCGGTTTCTGTTCCATTCGTCCTCCGACCTTGCTCAGGGAGGGACTTCTGTAGACACCCTATATGCTTGCAGTGGAGCCTTAAACCCTAAAACTAACCTAAATCAAATTCAAAATTCAAAAAACCTAGTTCAAAATCCTAAACCAAACTCTAAACCCTAAATCAAATCCTAACCCCTAGGTTAAACCCTAATCCAAACCCAAAAAAACCCTAAACCCTAAAAAACCCTAAATCCTGGGTTATACCCTAATCAAAACCCTAAACCCTAAAAAACCCTAAACCCTAGGTTAAACCTTAATCCAAATTCTAAACCTTAAACCAAACCCTAACTCTAAATCAAACCTTAAGTCAAACCCTAAACCCTAAGTCAAACCCCAAACCCTAATTTCAAACCCTAACAATCAAACCACTTCCCACCTCCATCATAACCACTTATAACAACCTCTAACCACTTAAACAAACCCGAACTACTTCCCACCTTCATAATAACCACCTATAACAACCTCTAACCACCTAAACAAACCCTAATTACTTCCCACCTTCATTATAACAATTTGTAACAACATCCAACAACCTCTTACTAACCATAACAACCTACTCTAACAACCTTAGCCATTGCAAGCCTATCAATACCCCCCATTTGCAAGAGAGAAAAGGATGTTGGAAAATTTAAGAGGAGAGCCCTCAAGCTAATTTCTCACAACCAAAGCAACCAGAGAGATCCAGGAGCAAAGAGGAAGCTCGGGGAGGAGAAAAATCTGAGTTTCAAGCCATCTCCGGCGAGCTCTGGCGAGCTCCGGTGGCCAACTCCTCTATCCTCTCAGGTATGCCCTCCACTAACCTCAATTTCCTTCAGAGATAATCCCCTAGGTCTTCTTCTTCCTTGCCCAGTCGATTCTAGTAGAGCCAGAGGGTTTCGCTAGCTGGAATCAAGGCTCCAGGGGTCACCAAAGTCGTTTTCTGATGACCTAGGTGGGGCACGAATCCAGTGATCTATTTGTGCCCCAAGGTGCTCAATCCTCTCCCATTGGTCTTCCTCCTACGTTTCCGATCCTCTGGATGCCTCGTCAATCCCTCTACAAGCCTCCGGTAAAAGCTCGCCGGAATCGTGCCATTTTGCTGTCATCGGAGAAGACGACTGGTAGCAGAGCTTGATCAAGCACCTCCAGCCTCGCCGCGCCTCCCTGAGCATAAGGACATGATCCTCTGACCTTCCCCAATCTTCCTGAGCCTCCAACAGCACAAATCAGGCCCCGAATCTCCCCTACAACCACCGTCGTTGGAACACCGTCGAAGTTTGGTCGGGAAACAAGCTCGTGCACCCATTCTTGCTGCTGGATTAGGGGAAATCATCCCCGTCGCAATCCCGAACTTCCTTGACCTTTGAGCTACTGATTCATTGCCTCCAAAGCCTCCTCCTTCCTCGACATCGTCGCTGGAGATGCATCAATGGTGAGAGGGATGGGAGGAGGATTATGGCCTTTGAAATTCAGATCCAAACCATTGGATCTCCTCCCCACCTTCTTCTCTAGCTTCCAATAGGACCTGATGCTTGATCAGGCATCTGGATGCCCTAGAATTGCATCCTAGACAGTCGTCGATGGCGGGACTCCGTCGTCGGTGGCCTCTGCAAGTTTTCTTTTTAAAAAAAAAAAAAAAAATAAAGTTTTCTTTTAATAAACTTCTGAGCTTTTCTTTTATTGCACTAAGGTCCCTCTTTTCTTACAAATAGGTCTTTTTTCTTACATTTAGGCCCTTGCACAAAATTTTTAATCATTTTAATAATATTTGTTTTGAAATATTGGTATGTGATCCCTGAGCTTTCTTGTTAATGTTTTCCATGCTTTAAAATTTGGTATAAACCCTCTGAGTTTCTTTTCATGCATTTAAGTCTAGTATTTTTTGCATTTAAAACCCTGAGCTTCATAAAAATAGCTCTGTATGCATAATTTTTTGGCATAATTGCAAATTAAATCCTAAGAATTTAAACATATACTCAGATGTGTTCAAAATTGTGTTTTAGGCCCTGAATTTCACTGATTTCTCACTGAATTCATGTTTTCTAGGGTAAATTTGCTTGTCAGTCCTTGAAACTTTTTGTTTTCAAACATAAACTCTTTTTCTTGCACATTTAATCCTGAATTTATACAAAAGTGCATTAAATACATGTTTTACTGGCAAAATTGCATATTGAACCTAGATTTGCACAAATGCACAGTTTTGCACATTTGACCCTAGATTTTTTCAAAATTACATAAAATGTGTTTTCCAATGTATTTTTGACGATTTAGCCTCAGAATATCAGTTTTCATTTAGAATTTGGGAATTTTACACAAATGCCCCTGGAATTTACTTTTTTCACTCACACATGCATTTTGTACAATTTGTTCTCCTTTTCATGCATATTTTCTCGTGCCTTCTTCCTTGCATCGTGCATGCATTTCTATCTCATTTCAAACTTGATTTCACATTGTTTCCTGGATTCTTCCAACTTTCATGATTTTGATTTGATTTGGTTTTCCATCGCTAGAGGGTGTACATTAATAGGCTTGATAATACCGACATTGACCCGAATGATGATTATTTTCTCCAATTTGATTTTTTCGATTTTCCTCAAATTTCCGCTGATTTGTGAGACGCTTTCCGAGTATTCTCGATTTTTTTCATCGCCCATGGACGTACAGTAACACGACATTTTCCACGCCTATATTGTCCCTTGGATTATCATTTTTTTTTCTTTCATTCATTTCTTCTCTTTGATTTGGCATGTTTTCGCAGTCATCTTATGCATGTGCATTCAGAATAGGCAAGCATACACACAATAGACCATTAGCAAGCAGGAAACCTAGAAAGACTGATTTCTTCGGGCGCATGGGGGTGCCTAACCCCTTCCCCATGCGTAACAAGAATCCTTACCCTTTCTTTGGCTCGCATTGATTATTGCACTACATCCGTTAGGCACGGAGCATACATGATTTCTTCACCTTGATTTTTTTTTGGTTTTCCATTGTGTTTGGTTTTCCTCGTCTTTCCATTAAAAGACTAGGTGGCGACTCCTTCCTTATCCTCTCTTATCTTTCCTTGGTGTTTCTGAGTCTAGTCTTCTTCTCTGGATTCACCATCTTCGCTGTGACCGTATCAGGACTCCTCGTGTGCTTCCACGCACCGTAGGAGAGCCGTGTAGGGTTCCACCGACATGGTCACAGGAACTGGTGACTCCGCTAGGGATAACCATATTCTGGCTTTCGTTTTGGTTTTCTTACTTGTCTTTGGTCTATATACTTTGTGCTTGTTTGTTTTTTCTTTTTGCTCATACATATTTGACTGAACATGCCTTTTTGTGCCTTTTTACACCATTGCCATGCCACCGCACATGCACATGACCTAATTCTTGCTTTTTTTTTGTTGATACTTGCTTTTCTTCACTACTTGTGAGCACTACACTAGCACATGCCATATTCATGACTTTTGCTTAGTTGATTGGCTGTTTAGATGCCGTAATTGTGTGTTTTCTTCCCCGTTTGGTATTTTCCATGGTTAGGAGAGTAAAGACATGTCTGCCTCCCTATTTGGTTAAAATAAAACACACAAACTCAGATAAACAAATAATAAGGCATAACTAGAGACAAATGCTCACAATTCCCCTTGGTTTAATAAAACGCAAGTAAAAGATACAAATGCATATTGCATGAATGATCATTTTAGAAAGCATGCATCTTCTCCTCTGAGTCCACCTACAGTTTTTGAAGGACAATTCTAGTAACCCATTCTATAGCTTTGGCATTGGGCGTGTTGCTACTTTGTCCCCCCTTGTTTGGGGTCGTGTTGGTGTTAGTAGAGGGTACAACTCCATGCTATTGTAGGAGACGAGGCCACCAATGCACCACTCGTTCACTGCCTGCGCTTTGGCCAGGATTTAGAAAAGGAACCTTACTTTCTGACTAGTGTCAAAACCCAAACGCATGAGTGCATCCCATATGGTCGACCCCATGTGGGACATGCATGGTAAGAGAGAGCTTGTTAGTAGCATTCATGAGCAAGTGTACCATTCATGCCACCCTAACTAACAATTGCATAGCTCATTTATTTCTTTTGTTGTTTTGTCTTCTCTTCTTCACTTACCCCTTTGGTTTTGTCCTTTGTCAGGTATAGGGTTTTGTGTGTGAGTTCCTAGGTCTGAACCTGGGAGTTCCTTTTTGTGACCTTAGTCTTGAGGCACTATTCTCGACCATCTTTTTTCGAGCTATTCGTCACTTCTAACGATAGCTCCTCGTGGGCGTCATTCTCTAGTTTGCAATCGCAGCCCCATCCTTACCCATTCGCGGTCCGTTATGGCCCAGTGAGCTTTTGAGACCTTTGCACCAGTTGTTCCGAAGGTGATTGCTGTTTCCACCCCTCCTTCTTTTACTTACATTAGTTACTCCACCTGCACTCCATGACGATCACTTCCAGGCGCTCGGAGTTCCCTGTCCTCCGGTTTTGGGACACTGGCAGACCCTTATTAGTTTGGAGCCCGTGGCCGAGGTAGTTACCATGACCACCACAAGGGCATCTGATTTGATGATGTCTTGTCCTTCAGTTGACTCTATTCCGCTTGACACACAGCTAGCTGTGATTGCTTCTTCAGTAGGATTTCAACCTGCAACATCCTTGAACTTCTAGACCCCTGTGACATCTCATCCGCTCGCTCTTCTAGCCCTCGGTACTGCTACTGAGGGGTCCATCACTGTTCAGTCTCAGCAGCTTCTGGCCCTTGCACAGAGGTTGCAAAGCATGGCTTTTTCTTTGGATCCCACTTTGACCGCACATGTTTGTCTAGTTCTTGAGGACCCCGCACCGCCTGCTCAGGCATTACATGCTGCACCAATCACACCACCACCGTAGCCGTCGCCACAGCTTCTCGTTGTCCCGACGATGGGCACTATTACTTTGCCATTAGTATCATTGCCACAGCATACACAACATAATCCTCCATCCACTGGTGGTCCACCTTTTGGGCTGACAGGAGTAGAATAGCCAGTGAACTCGACCATACCGGTTCAACAACTATTACTCCCACACACAACAACATGCCCAGCACAGCATAACATTTTTGTACCCTTGCATTAGATACAGGCTTCAGCATGCACACCACCACAGATAGCACACATGCACAGGTACGCTGGTCATCACGCCACGACACCAGTGGCGAGATGATAGATTTGGAGGAGCACATAGGTGCTACAGATACAGCGTACGCGAGACCCGCCCTAGTTGCACAATCAATGTCAGCAACCCCAAATGCACTTTCACTAGGATGAATGACCTAGAGAAAGCACTACGACAAGTGTAGGACGGGGACCGCTAGTCTTATGCCTTCCAAGACCTTTGCTATTTCCCAGAGCCTATACTCCCTCCGAATTTCCATATCTCGGAATTTGAAAAGTATAATGAGAAAGGTTGCCCGATATCACACCTCAGGGCATACTACGTCGATCTCGCTCAGTTACAGGCTGACGAGAAACTCCTTATTCGCCTCTTTTAGAAAAGCCTCACAGGTCCAGCTTTGAAATGATTCACATCTCTGGATATGGCCACTATAAAGACCTAGAATGATCTAAGCTAATCTTTTCTGGAGCAGTATTCCTTCAATCTTGACATCGTCCCAAAGCGCGAGGACTTAGTCGCTACAAGGCAGAAGCCCCACGAGCTGTTCGGGGAGTACGTCGGGCACTGGCGAGCCCTTGCTTCACAAGTTTGCGATAAACCTTCTGACAAAGAGTCCATCGAGATAATAATTCGAGGAGCACAGCCAATCACAGGGGCTCTGCTGAGCATTCAACTTATTTCCACGTTTGCATCCCTGATCAAAGCTAGCATCTGTGTCAAGAGCTCATTGAATAGCGGATGCTTTCCAACATTAGCAGCATTCGCCAAGCAGATCATGGCTTCAGGCAGAACCAGCAACAACAATGGTGGCAACAGCGGATCCAACACTGGGTATGTGCAGAAGAAGGATTCTGCCAAGAATGCTGTGGCATATGTTGGAGCTCCCATTATGCTAGTTAGTGTGGTCAGCTCACCAGCTCTGAGTCAGGTGGTCTATTCTCCTACACCTAGAGCACCACACAGGTCACGAATTACTACTACTGAGCCAGTTTACTAGCCCACACCAACAAGGCAAGGGCGCTACTAAGGATCAAAACGACCTTGGTGGAATTTCACTCCTCTGGTTGAGCCACTGAGTGTTGTGTTTTCTAAGGTTGCGTCGCTCCTGAGGCTTCCGAAAATTCGCCCACCATCGAACCCACTTCCGTAGTGGTTTAAAGCGGATTTATTTTGCAGTTTCCATAGAACCGCGGGGCACTCTACGGATAACTGTTACACACTCCAAAAAGCTATTCATTACTTGATTGACCAGAAGGTCATCACTATCAACACACAGGAGGCAGAGTCCACGCTTGCTGCACAGACACCTCATTCCTTTGCATCCACACCTAGCAACATAGTCAACCAGCCCTTGACTGAGCATGCACCCAGAACTTCGGGAGTCCATTTCCTTTCTTCTGATGAGGTTGCACCTTTTGATCCTTCTCTTCTCATCCATGATGTCTTAGATTCGTTCCCCTATCAGCTTAGTCAGTCTTTCATTGAAGCTTCCAGTTCAGTAATCAATATGATCCAACTGAATGACAGGTCGAGGTGCATGGTTGCAAAACCTACTATGAAATCCACCCCTTCAACAATCAATTTGTTAGCTAAACCAAAGCGTGACCAGGCCCACCAAATGCCAACACCTACTTCACCAGCTTCGATCCCAGTGGAATTGAAGGCCCATGCTCCTATAGTGATCAACTTGACACAGAATACTCACTGCATGCCTTATAGCTATACCACAGAAATGTGTGCTGAGGTAACGTGGTCAGGATGGGTATACAAGGCCCTAGTTTCGGCAAACAAACCCAGTTAGCCCACAACTTCATCCTCTCAACTAAAAAATCAGATTCCTAGTCAAATCCCTGAAGAGGCAATCCCAAGGGTTAACCCCACCATTGCCAAAACTAACCCACCTGTAGCTGACATCACGACCCAATTAAAGAAAGTCAAAGTAGATATCAACATTTTGGACCTAATCCATACGTCGGCTGAACATCGAGAGGCATTTCTTCAAGTTTTCTAGGCCGCTCATGTTTCCCCAACCATACAACAATCAACCTTGGAAAGCATGGTAGGGATGATAGCCGCGTCGTAGGTCATTTCATTCTCTAATTTAGAGCTTCCCCTAGCTGGGGCTAATCATAATCAACCCCTGTTCATCACAGTGCAATACCAAAATTTCCGCATTTCTCTTACTTTGGTGGATAATGGCGCCGGTTTAAATGTCTGCCCTTTGTGAACTGCAAGCCAGGTCGGCTTTAAATCCAAAGACATTACTCCAGCTGTGAAAGGAATGACAGCGTTCAATAACATGCACAATGATGCTCTAGGGATTTTTATCATTCCCTTAATCATTGGTCCTGCCCATTTTGAAGTCGAGTTCTATGTTGTCAACCTCGAGCCATCCTTCAATCTTCTGCTTGGGCGCCCTTGGCTCCACAAGCATTAGGTTATCCCCTCAACCCTTTCACTAAATGATTAAGTTCCGTTGGAACAATGACATCGTTGTTGTGATGGAGGAAAATCTTGAAAAGGAGAAGGTTGAGGTAGTCTCTTTAGTGTCGCTCCAAACCATTGACTTTGACCCCAAGCCCTCTAATGTACAATACCGTGTCGACCGCTTTGAGTCAGTCAATTTCATTCTGATTCTCGAGTGTGCCAGCCATTTGGCCGCTTTTGGCAATCCTTTTTTGATGGTCAAGAATCTGTGTCAGAGGTGGGGGTACGAGAATGGAGCACCTCTCGGGCGGAATGGCCGAGGAATCGCCGAACCAATTGCTGCAGAGAAAAGACGAGAGTTTGAAGGATTGGGATATGAGTGGAAACCACAAGACGGATACTCGAGATGTTGTAATTTTCGAAAGCTTGCTATTGCACAAGATTTAGTTGACTTTGTAAGTGCAGGATTGTTGGGTCCCAATCAGAGTTTGGTGCTTGTAGAGTTTGAGTAGGATAAACCAGTCAGTGGGTCAGAGTGAATATGCGTGGAAGATTATTACTCTGAGGATGAAATTGTGGACTCTAGAGTGGATTTGACATTGTCCATGCCACCAGGGACAGCCATGCTGGCATTGCCACCTCCAGAGTCTGTTGATGGACTTTCTACAGGTCTAGCCGTAGTCTTGGATTCAGTAGGGGTAGCCTCAGCAGCAGCAACATCAGTATATCAGTTAGTTGTGAAGGGCATACAGTTGGGACAGCTGGAATCATCGCCTGAGGTATTAGAAACTACCAGTGCCTACTACGTGGATTTCACTTTTGATGAAGAGGAGGGTGATGCTGTAGTAGCACAAGTTGACAACATGCTCAGCGATTTGGAAGTCCTGTTTCAGGAGTAGTTGGCGGTACTGGCAGAGGACGCGTAGAGTGAACTCAGGCGCAAAAAGGGGAAAGCAATAATGATAGAATACACTGCAGAACAGACAATTACACAGGGTCAGTCCACTATTATGACCCTGGAGGAGAACAGGTCACTAAATGCTAGACTAGAGGAGTTTATCTCCTATCAGCCGGGAGGCAGGTCTAGGTGGTATTATCAGTCCTGGCCCTACTTGAGCAATGGGGTCTAAAAAAAAAGATCCTAAGTTAGGCTCAGGAGAGAATGCGGGCAGCAGCACTCACATCAGTCAGTTAGAGGATAGCTGCCAGTCTGAGGCACACACATGTTGTACTAGAAAATCATGGAAATAAAAACTTTTGTACACATAATAAGGCTGTGAAAGAAGTAGAACAGCTAGATACATCTACAAGTTCGGAAATAGTAGAGTTTGAGATCATCAAGGGTGCATACAAAAAAACCAGGGTTACGGTAACCATTCTAAAGCATCATCAAGGACAGAATGCTGAGAAAATGTGCAGGCAGTGAACGAGTGGTGCGTTAGTGGCCTCGTCTCCTGCAGTAGCATGGAGTTGTACCCTCTACTAGGACCGACACGACCCCAGACAAGTGGGGACGAACTAGCAACACGCTCTACGCCAAAGCTATAGAACGGGCTGCCAGAATTGTCCTTCGCAAACTGTGGGTACCAAAGCTATAGAACGGGCTGCCAGAATTGCCCTTCGCAAACTGTGGGTAGACTTAGAGGAGAAGATGCATGCCCTATATGATCAAACATGCGATATACTTTGTGTCTTTTACTTCTGTTTTATTAAACCAGAGGGGATTGTGATCGTTCGTCTCTAGTTAAGCCTTATTAATTGTTCCACTGAGTTTGTGTGTTTTAACCAGAGGGAATTCATGAAATTTGTCTCTAGTTATGCCTTACTTAATTGTTTGTTTGAATTTGTGTGTTTTATTTTAACCAGATAGGGAGGCAAACAAGTCTCTACTATCCTAATCATGGCAAATTCATAAAGAAGGAGAAAACACACAATTATGGCATCCAAAAGTCAAGCAAAAGGCATAAACATGGCATGTGCTTGTGTTGTGCTCAAGTAAGTGAATAAAACACAAGTATCGACAAACTAAGCATGAATCAAAGCATGTGCATGTGTAGTGTCATAGCAACAGTGTAAAGAAAGCAAAAAGGCATGTGCAGTCAAATATGAACAAGCAAATATCACAAGCAAACAAACCAAAGACAAGTAGGGAAACCAGAACGAAAGCTAGAATTTGGTTATCCCCATCGGAGTCGCCAGTTCTTGTGACCATGCCGGTGGAACCCCTAGGCGTGGTTCACCAACCTACTCCGGTGTGTGGAAACACACGAGGAGATCCGATATAGTCACGGTGAAAATGGTGAATTCGGAGGAAGAGACAAGACTCAGAAACACCAAAGGGAAGACAAAAAGATAAGGAAAGGAGTCGCCACCTAGTCCTTTAATGGAAAGATGAGGAAAACCAAGAAAACACAAAAAAGGCAGAAAGCAAACAAGATGCAAAGATGCATGTGTGATCCGTGCCTAATGGATAATGC
>JAMKQA010007627.1:0-17515 GCA_024699735.1 Posidonia australis | reverse complement strand
CATTGCTATTGAGATTGCTAACAGGATTTTGATATAACTAAACCTTCCATACATCCTGATATAAACATTAAAATAGAATAACTGACTTGCTTTTCCAGTTGGTCGTGGCTTGTGTGGGCTACTTCCAACCTTTTTTCGCACCCTCAATCTTGATCATTGCTATTGAGATTGCTAACAGGATTTTGATATAACTAAACCTTCCATACATCCTGATATAAACATTAAAATAGAATAACTGACTTGCTTTTCCAGTTGGTCGTGGCTTGTGTGGGCTACTTCCAACCTTTTTTCGCACCCTCAATCTTGATCATTGCTATTGAGATTGCTAACAGGATTTTGATATAACTAAACCTTCCATACATCCTGATATAAACATTAAAATAGAATAACTGACTTGCTTTTCCAGTTGGTCGTGGCTTGTGTGGGCTACTTCCAACCTTTTTTCGCACCCTCAATCTTGATCATTGCTATTGAGATTGCTAACAGGATTTTGATATAACTAAACCTTCCATACATCCTGATATAAACATTAAAATAGAATAACTGACTTGCTTTTCCAGCTTTCCTGCTGGTGAATGTCTACAATTTTGTAAAATATTCCCTCTTATATTCATGAACAGTGATAAAAAAAGAATGTATTAAAAGCAAAAGTAAGAGCTTGTTCTGAGCAGATTAGTGATTGCTCATGCAAATTTGATGCTGTTGATTGAATTTGTTGGGTTCAAATCTTAGAAAAACCAGGGCATGTCTTTTGAATTTACTCAGTTTACTGCTGATTTCTGTCAGAGATCTACAGTTAACGCCTTAGGAGTAGATGAACGAGAATGTTTGATTCCTTATGATGCACATGGTTTTCGATTATAATAGGTTGTCATTTTCGTTGACAATTCTGGTGCTGATGTCGTTCTTGGGATATTGCCATTTGCTAGAGAGTTACTCCGACATGGTTCAAAGGTATAGCAATCTCTTATGGTATAGAAAGAAAGAGCAAAATCATTTAGTGATATTACTTCTGTTATCTAATGGCATCGAATTCTACTGTATTGCTACATGTGATTGTCATAGGTTGTCTTAGCTGCAAATGACCTGCCTTCTATTAATGATGTAACATACTCGGAATTGATTGAGATTGTTGCAAAGGTAACACAGACAGCCAGACATGTAGTATTCATCCTTGTAGATTTAGTTTTTCTATGCAAAAGTTTTATTGATGTTTCTCCTTGTGTTTCACTTAGGTGAAGGATGAAAATGGACAGCTCATGGGTGTTGATGCATCTGATCTTCTGATTATCAATTCTGGTAACGATTTGCCGGTGAGTATATGACCACCGCTACTCTATGTTACTTGTCAATGAACTTCAATTTTCCATTATATTGTTGGTTTTAATTTTAGGACTCACTAATATTCCCAGGTTATTGATCTGACATGCATTTCGCCAGAACTGGCATATATTGCAACTGATGCAGACCTAGTTATTCTGGAGGGAATGGTAAAATATTAGATCGGTATAAAATAGTCATTTGATGTTTCATGCAAAAGCAATTGAAGCTTTCTATGCCGGTTGCAGGGCCGTGCATTAGAGACTAATCTTTATGCTCTGCTAAGATGTGACTCTATCAAAATTGGAATGGTAATTCCACTTGTCCTATTCCTTTTTTTTTTTTAATGTGTCTGGATAAATTGAGTATGCCATTTCAAGATTGTTCTGTAGTGCAGTTTATCAGCTATAATTTCTTTTTATTTATTTTGCTTTTAACAGGTTAAACACCCAGAGGTTGCACGGTTCTTGGGAGGGAGGCTTTACGACTGTGTTTTTAAATACAGTGAAGCTTCAAATTATTGAAGCTTTGTTAGTTATTCCATGTTTCTCTTCAATTCGTTGCAATAATTATTGCAGCCCAACTTATTTGACCTCAATCGGTTTTTGTGTACAAGAATAATGAGGCATCATCTACGGCATTTATACAGTCAAATAATCAACAATGTTTCTTCTTGGTTTGGTTGATGTCCGACGAAAGGAACTAGAGAAAGAAGTAACTAATTTCATATATAGATGGATTTCCTTTTAGCAGTTTTTTAGGCATTTTTGGGAAGTTCATGTCCATTTGTAAACAATGGAAACTTTTGGTAGGCTTGTTACATCATAATGTACCTAACATTAGCCTGAAACCCTCACGCCATCAATTGCTATGGTTTACTCAATATCTTTCCCTTTTAATATGCATTTCTAGTTGAGTTTTCATCCGCAACATTGCAGTGAAACATAGATATGCCGATGAGCGATGAGTCTCTTTGTTTCTGTTTTGCTATTTATCTTATATTTGGTTCTCTGTGCTGGAAATTTTCTTGCGCTGCGTCTGCAAAGAAAACTACGTCCATTTGTTCTCCAATTAGTTGAACTTGCACTCACCTGTTCAATACTGGCATGAATGCGTGATGTAAGGTGGCATGTGGCATTTGTGGAACTTTGATTCTAGTCTCTACTTTCTTTTGGCGTACACAATAATTTGAGATGATGCAAAAAAAGGCACCTATTGCAAAACCAGATTCAAATCTTAATTATTTCAGAAGAAACAAGCAAACAAACTATAGCAGAACAATTTTGGTTTGTTGTAAGATGGTCATCATCCCTCTGCAAACCACACATCAAATTTTAGTGGGATAAGAAGCTAGCTTGTTTATTCCGCAAAGCCCTGCAGGTTTCCCTGTTTTCCTTTTCATCCTTATGTATCCCCTCTCTCCCCATTTGGGTCCCCAGGAGTTCTTGACAATAATGTAATCCTGGCCCCTGGATGATCCGTACCCAACAGCTGCTACGCCATGGTCTAGCTCAGTCCCACAGTGCCCATCATAAACTCCCTGCAAAACGAAGTATTTGTTATTTCACTAATTCAAGTTGGCACTAGGAAACAGGAGTCATAGAGGGCAGATCACACAGGCAAGAGTTGTCAGGAAAAGGGTATATATACCCCACTGTAGAACTGGAAATCCCTGCCGGAGGCCTCAATGGCAATGCTCACAGGCTGGTGAGCAAGTGCTTTTATGAGTGCCTCTTCGTTGTTTGCTGGCACATCCTCATAGCCATCGATGGTCACTACCTCCAGTTCTCCCTGTAAAACAAGTAGGACTGTCAGTTTGTCATGCCATCTTTCACTGCTTCGAGCAGCCAGCTGCGGTGGTATGCCTGCGTCTGCTGGTTACCTCCTTTTGTTCACATGTCCCCTCCTCCATGAGATAGGGGTAGTCATCTTCGGTGTGGAGTCCTCCATTGGCACTGACGAACGTGAAGGCGTTGTCCATCAGCCCTCCATTGCAGCCATGGTTTAACTCGGTGTCGCAGTCGATCAGCTCTTGCTCCGACAGCGAGGTCAGGTTCCCGGTCACAATCTGGTTGATTCCTTCCACAGCGGCCACCGTCGAAAATGCCCAACAACCTCCTGCATGATTTGAAGACTCAACAAGTTAATGGCTCTTCCATGTCGAATATAATAAGCTCAGATTAGGAGTGCTTGTAATGATGAGTCGTAGAGAATAACATACCACATGTACCCTGGTTCTTGACGCCTGTAACAGCCCCCTTCTTCCTCCAGTCCACGGACGTGGGCAGATCCACAACGTCTGCGTACCTGAAAGGGTGGTCGCCGGAGCAGTCTCTCCTCCTCCTCCTCGATCCCGGCTTCACCCCAAGATACATCGTCTTGAACTCTTCATGGCTCAAGTCTGCGAACTCGTTGAGACCAAGCCAGTAGCTCGTCGTCCTTCTATTGGTTTCGTCGACGTGCCTCAAGTTATCCTTGAAGAGCTCGAACCTCCTCCACTTCTCTTCGATGCTGGCGTAAGACTTGCTGTGTTGGCTCATCCACGACTCGAAGAGGTCGACGAGGCGGGCGGGAGAAGCAAGGTCGTCCGGGGAGTAGCCGATGATGGAGAACTCCCTGAGGAGGGCGGTGCACGATGTGAAACAGTACATGGAGAGGAAGAGGAGGAGGAGGAGGAGGGAGAGTTTCATCATGCCAGGTATGGCCATGGACGCAATGGACTTGGGAAGGATGTAGGTTGGCTTAAGAGGTGTTGGTGTTGAGGATGATCGAAGGTGGTTCATCGTATTTATAGCGCTGTCCGTCTTCGTCGCTTCAAAGCTAAGCGTTTGCATGTGTTTGTGAAGCCAGTTAGAGGAGGGATGCCATGGCTTGAAGAGTGGTCCATTGAGAGGTTAAAACTTGCAAGCATGCCATGCGATGGATAAGTGCTTACTGACATCAATTAACCTGCGAGTCCAGGAAAGGGATATCGTGCTTTTGCTTCTCCACTTTTAATTTCTAAAACTTTCTTCACTTACTAAATTAATTATGACGTCAAGTTAAATTATATCAGGTATATCATATATGCTTTTGTTTATAGAAAAAAAAACATTTTTCTTTATTCATCGAGTATGGTTGAATTGATGACTCCTGCTTCTGCCTTTCCAAGTCAAGCCTTTTCTTTCCACTCCACCTTGATCACATGACCAAAGTGCTGTCCTCACTCCTCGGTAATCTGTTATCTGTCTCACGGTTTATAAACAATCTTGAGCTCTAATTGCAATAGCAACTTCTTAGAAAGGAAAGTTCTCTCAACTCCCAATCAGAGCTACTTCAAATCCACTCTCAGAATCCTTCTTTGAACTACAGTGTTTGGAGCTCGAACTCAAGGCAAGAGCACTTCATGAAATTAATTAGTGCTTGTTTGGGAAGTTGAACGAGTTGCGGGAGTTTCCAAAGAAACTTTGCCTTCGTTTGTTCAACTTCGACCAGATTTCAATTCATCTCCTTGAATTTTAAATACCTATAAGCCTTCCCTCTCCCCATTGAACTTTGTCCGTGTATTAAATATGCCTCTTCCTCATCTTAACAGCTTCCTTGAAATTCTCTGGATGCTCCTGAACTTTGAATAATCCTTTCCTTCCTTCTCTTGTTTGAACTAGCATTTCCTCTTGCCCTTTTTGTTGTTGAGAAGGATATAACCTCTGTTGATCTTCGACAGTGATGTGTTGAGGTGAATGGCTAACAGTAAGGTGGCGTTTTGGGTTAGCAATATGATGCTTTATCTAATGGAGAAGATGGAAGATGATATATCATGTTCCGAATAGGTGTGGACATGATTCGATTTGGTTATATCATAAGAGTTGGTTCGAACAATTTTTAAACCGAACCAAATCATTTTAGTTAACTAAATCGAAACGAATCACTGAAAATTTATTTAGTTTGATTTGATTTGTGGCTTAACTATTTAATAAAAAATATAAAAAATAATAAGATGTTGATACATTTTCTTTTCTACTTTCCTGTTATATATTATGCCACAAAGTGATCAAATATGATACAAATATTTGGTTAGTCGTTAGATACTTGGGTTTCTTATATAGTTTTTTTAATATAATATTAATTAGATTTCTTTTATATATAATCTAAGTATGCTAGATATATTAATATAATGGTACCATATATTGTAACATATTGTTAGTATATATGTTACATATATTAATACTAGATTTAAATATTTAGTGCACATATATGACATATTGGTTCAGTTCAATTTTGTTAAACTGCTATTAGAATCACAAACTAAATTATATGGTTCGATTTGAAGTTCATTCAAATCAAACCAAACCAAACCACTAAATTCCAAAAATTGAACTAAATCACTAAAAAATGATTAAATTGTATTCAATTAACTAATTTAAATGGTTTGGATGTCTACCCCTAGTTCCAAACAATGGTGGGTAGAATGTGAAAGGTGGTGTCCAATAGTAATAGAAAAGTGTGGAAATAAGGGAAAGAAGAAGTTTAACGATAGGTATTTTCATCCAACAAACACAATGAATGTGTCATATGACCATATTTTAACAAAGAAAAGGGATTATTGACAAATAGACAAAGTTGTTGAGGAGTACTTGTACCTATTTAATAAAATATATAAAAATAATAAGATGTTGATACATTTTCTTTTTTATTTCCTGTTGTTTATTATGCCTCAAAGTGATCTGATATGATACAAATATTTGGTTGGTTGTTAGATACTTGGGTTTCTTATATAGTTATATTCTTTTAATATAATATTCATTAGATTTCTTTTATATATAATCTAAGTATGCTATATATATTAATATAATGGTAATGTAACATATTGTTAGTATGAATGTTACATATATTAATACTGGATTTAAATATTTAATACACACATATATAACCTATTAGTTCAGTTCGATTTCGTTAAACTGCCTTTGAAATCACAAACTGAATCATATGGTTCGATTTGAACTTATTTCAACTCAAATCGAACCATTAAATTTTAAAAATCCAATTAAACCACTAAAAAAGATTAAATTCAATTCGATTAACCGATTTAAATGGTTTGGATGTCTACCCCTAGTTGCAAATAATGGTGGGTAGAATGTAAAAGGTGGTGACCAATAGTGGTGGAAAAGTGTAGAAATAAGGGAAAGAAGATGTTTAAGGATAGGTATTTCATCCAACAAACATAGCTAAGGCATCATATGACCATATTTTAACAAAAAAATGGGGTTATTGACAAATAGACAAAGTTGTTGAGGAGTACTTGTGTTGTTTTAAAGTTCAATGTGATAAGTTAATGCCGTAGTTGGTCTTGAGAAGAAAAGCAATTTACTCTTTTTTTTAATATGAATAAATTGTAATAAATTCTAACGATGCTTTTAGAAGTAAAATTGTTTAATCGATAATTAGGGGAAAAAAAAGTCTCTGATCTCTCTTCTGAAGAAAGAATTTATTCTTCTATTTTGCACGATGAAACCATGATAGAATCTCAGCCGTCCATCATCAAATCGGACGGTCATCGGGTCCAACAACCGCTCCACGTTCGCGCGTTCCCCCACGTCCGCTTCTCCTTCTTCCTCTTCCCCCTCCACCTCCGACTCCTCTTTCTTACCAAAACCCCTCCAAAACCCTAGGATCTCCTCCAGTCCGCGCTGTTCTCCAATCGAGATGGGCGCACTGGCGCCCATGCAGCTGTGGATTCCTGAAGATGATCTTCTCTTGAAGAACGCCGTCGAGGTAGTATTTCTTCCCCGTTCCCGCCTCACCCACTACTCTCCTTGTCATTTGACTTAGGTTTGATGGCGTCAGTTTCCGATTGCTTCCTTGAAGCCCTGTATCGTGAGAATTTTCACTTTGTTCTTCTCCAATTTCTATTTTGTTGTTATTTGGCGTTGCATCTGCTCACATTTCGATTTGTCATTGATCTCTAATGGTAATGTGTGTGATTTCCGAGGGGAATTGCTTAAATTATGACTTGAGTGTTGGTAAGGAATAGAGAGAAATGGAGACAATTTGGAAGAAGAAAAAACTGTGGTTGAAGATTGGGAATGCATTGGTGGTAAACAAAATTTATTGTTTTTCAAAATTTCTAAATTTCTCTGTGTTGCGATTGACTGATCATGATATATTGATTCTGACCTCGCAAATTAAAAGAGATACCTGATAGATTGTATTTCATGAGTAGTAGCCTGGTTGGCGTTCACTTGTGCTGTAAGTTGCCGCAGTTATGCCATGCCTCGCGTATGCCACCTCTTTTCTGAAAACTGTTCTGTTGGTGCTTGATGTTTTATCTTTTCCCATGAGACCGTGGACGGGTTTAGAGAAAAAATAGGAACCTGAACTTTTTGTCCTTAAAGAATGCTTTCACTTTGAATACTGCAGTTGATATTGTCTATTATGTAGTTATTTTCTAAGAAAAATGTATATTTTATATGTAGAGTACCTCAATCTCATGTTGGATGTAGTCAAACATTATCTCTGTAGTTGGACGAATTTTCGTTTATTTTTAAGGATTTCATGCTCTGCCCTGTAATCCTGATAGGCTGGTGCTTCCTTGGAGTCACTGGCTAAAGGGGCGGTGCATTTTTCACGCCAATTTACCATTCAAGAACTACAAGAACGGTGGCATTCTATACTTTTTGACAAGGATGTTTCAGAGAAGGTCTCGGCCCAAATCATTAAGGTTGAGATTGAACTTCCTGTTTCCAATAATCCCAAGTTCAGCAAAGCTTGCAGTTGTAAGGTACAAGAGACAGATTCTGCAAAAAGAAAAAGTGAAAGCTTGCGGGGTCACTACAATGCCATGCGGAAGAGAGTCTGCAATGAACCTCTTAATTATGCAGGATTTAATTTTGATATATCACCCAGTCACTGTCTCTTTACTGAAAATGGTTATTGTAATCTGAAACCATCTGAGCAGCCATTTGAATATTACTTCCCAGATACTGAAATTCCAGTTGACTATCACATCCAAGAAGGGGGGGATATTGAAGATGATGGTTTCCCAGAAATGGTGGGGTTTGATCAAGATTCTGCTGATGTTGATGGTACTTTTTCAGCTTTTCATATGAACGATATGGGTACTGGTGTTACTTGTGTTGATGGTGTTTCCTGTCTTTTTCATACAGACCCAATGGATTCACTTCAATGTAGAGTTGTGGATGACAATTTTGGCGGAGATAATTTGTATGAACATGCTAATGATGTCCCTCCTATGTCAGATGAGAAAGGTACAAGGGGAAATACATATCATTTTTACGAGAAAATAACGGCAACTAAAAATGTACTTCACACATTTGAGGATCATTTGAGCACTTTTAGGGACTATTCTGGTGTTCATGGACCAGAAAACTTCACAGGAATAACTTATACAGAGACTAAGCCCTTGTCCACTTCTGATCTAATGAATGATGGTGGTGAAAATATGTACTCTGGGTATGAAGGAAATCAGGATATCAAGTCAGGTTCTTTGAACTGCAGTAATTCTTTCCCTCAGGTGGCATATTCCTCTCCATTACCCAGAATGCCCATTTGGGACATCATTGATGGAATTTCTTCACCAATCATATCTATTGTTGGGAGCTTTGAAGACAAAATAAACAGTTCAAGTTCTCCACCGATACTCCCAATTGAAGATGTGAAGAGCACTGATGCACCAGAATGTGATAGCGATCCTAAGGTTACCTATTCACTAGACCAAAATGTTGTTACTACATCAGGTCCAGAAGGTGATTTGTTGTCTGTTCCATTAAACTGCACTAGTGATGGTGAGACATTTTTTGCTGACATAGATGATAAATACATTTTGGACAAGTCCTGCTTTGAGAGTTTGAATAACTTTTTAATGAGTTCTCCAGTTGATGTGCCTCATGTTGATTTAGCAAATACAAATCATCCCGAAGCAATTGCCATCTTGGACAAGTGCAATGTGACTTCAGGAGGATCCAACAATGGTGGTGATCAGGTGCTTTGTACGCAGGATAATGGCACTAGCAATTTTGGCTTGGCACCAAATATTCCTGTTATATCCTCAAAGCTCTCAAGTTCCTCCAAACCTCTTGAAGGATTTGTTTGCTGTGTTCTGAACACAGAAGATCCTGAAATTCCATGTAATGATCACATTCTCCCTACTGTGATGGCTATTTCTGCCGAAACAAGGTCAGGTTCTGAGGAGATTGTGGTGGGCCAGTCTTTTGAAATTCTTGTGGATGAAGGAAAAGCTAACATCTTGGATATAGCAAGAGAAAAGCAGGAGGCATCCACCCATCCCCTTGTATCTTCCTTAGCAATCATGCAAACAACACTTCTACAAGCAGGTAATATGAGGCCATTCCCTTGCATGAAATCTGAGCTGTTTGAGTATGCTTCCTTAATTAGACATCTGATAAAGCTACCAATTATCTAATTGCATGCACAACGTGGCACAGTGTTTTTTCTACCACTGTTGCTGAATACAAGGGACTAAGGGAGTGTCTAGAACAATAAAATTCTTGAGTTTAGGGAAACCTGTTTTTTGATAAATGTATTCTCTTCCTTTCTTAGAAAAATCAGGGGAAGAGTCTCAGGCGGCTACAGTGTCTTGCATGGACGTATCTGGCAACTGTAAGCAGGAATTACAGATGCCTTGTACCACACAAGACTGCCTCCCGTCGAAGATTGAACTGGATTATGGAGAAACAGAATTTCCATATCCATTACAAAGTATTTCAACTTCTGATCAAGAAGAGAAATATTCTGACTGTGAACAAGATGCGCCATCTTTCTCTGATATTGAAGCAATGGTGAGTCTTTCTTTCTCTTGGTAGTTATTGAGTCATTATTGTTCATGATTTCTTGTTCAATTGTTGCTCTATATTTATTTCAGGTTTTCTCAACTGTTTGTTGCATTTTATTTTACACTTTCAGATTCTTGAAATGGACTTGGACTCGGATGATCAGGAATCACCTATTTATGCTAGAGAAGGTATACTTGTCAGCTTGTGTTCAATTTTGTAAGATATTCTTCAATATTTTTTATGTCTTGTATGAGGCAAAAAATTTCATGCTTTTGGACTGAAATAACTCTCTTGAAGTAAATTTGATATCTGTTGAAAGCACATGATTGTGACCTTATAACATGTTCCAATTTATGTTGGTGTATATGTCAGTTACACTTTTACAATTTATTCATCATGAATTCTTCAGATAGATTAATTGGGACTCTCTAAGGGCATGAATCCATGTGATGCTAGTTAGGATAACAAAACCTTCTAGACTGCGTGTATTAAAAATGAATATCACATTTTCCACAAAATCAATCAAGACTTGGATTCTGCAGGAACACTACTTTGTTTTGATTTTAGAATCCACTTAGAATGAACTATTTTTTGAAAATTTTGGTTTGGCTGCAAAAACTAGGAATGGTTTATCATGATTGGGGTTGTCGTGAGATCATTCTACAATTTTTTTTGTAAGCAACCTTTTGATCAAGCTATCTGCCTAATCCCCTTCCATGCACATGGAGCCGGTGAATTTTAGGATGATTTTTTTATTAACGTCTGCAGAATATGATTCCAGTGAATTCAGATTTTCTCAAGGGCCATTCATCGTAGATGATCCGTGGCAAAAATGATTTCCACATATGGGCCTTGGACTTGGATAATATTTGTATTCAAGTTGATCAGTCCTGATGCATAGGCACAATATTTGCATTATTCTTTCTAGGTGAATAGTGTGTACCCCTTGCAACCACCACATGGAAGAGGTTTGTTATTAGGGTAAAGATAATGTGTCTTATTGCTATCAAAGAGAGAAGAGTACATATATATAGGAGGGGTAGAGAAATCCATATACTAAATGGATATCCAATTACCTATTAACCTATATACTAAGGATATAAGATAAACAGAACTTTACCACTCTCCCTCAAGCTGGAGCATACACATCACGAAGACCTAGCTTGGTACAAAGAGACATAAACACCTCAATATTAAGGTCCTTGGTGAAAATGTCAGCTAATTGCCCAGATGAAGGAGTATATGGAGTAGATATAACTCTCTTCATCACCATATCTCGAACGTAGTGGCAGTCGACGTCAATATGCTTGGTGTGCTCATGGAAAGTAGGATTGTTGGTAATGAAGATTGCAGCTTGATTATCACACAACATCGGCATTGACATCTCAGATGACAAACCAAGCTCTGACAGTAGGGACTTGATCCACACCATCTCACATGTAGTTTGAGCTATAGACCTATACTCTGCCTCAGCATTAGAGCGTGACACCACGATCTATTTGTTGTTGCGTCATGTGACTAGGTTGTCTCCTACATAAGTACAGAAGTCAGATGTAGACTTTCTATCCCCTCGGTCTCTTGTATATCTCGAATCTGAGTATGTTATAACATTCACATGGTCATTCTTCTGATAGGTCAGACCTCTTCTTGAAGCATCTTTCACATAAGAGAGAACTCGCACAGCCCCAGTCCAGTGTTTTTTTCTGGGTTCATGCATAAATTGACTCAGTAAGCTAACAACATAAGAGATATTTAGCCAAGTCACTGTCAAATAAATGTGTTTTCCAATCAACCTCCTGTATTGACCAGGGTCATCTAACAACTTAGAGCTAGTATCTCAAAAAGGTGGTGACTGTTTAATAGGTATGCTTTCTGGTTTGCATTCCAAGAGTCCTGTTTCCTTAAGAAGGTTAAGTGCATACTTTCTTTGAGATAACATCATCCTTTCTCTGGCATAGGCAAACTTAATATCAAAAAAGTATCTTGGTTTTTTTAAGTCTTTGGTGACAAAATGAGATGCAAGATGCTCCTTGACTTCTTTTATGCCACCTTGGTTACTGGTAGTCACCAGAATATCATCTACATATACCGCAAGCATCACACATCCCTGATCAGTTTTCCTGTAAAAAATAGAGTGATTAGCAACACACTTCTGAACGCCTCCATGCATTACTACTTTGCTGAATTTTTCGAACCACGCTCTGAGACTCTGTTTTATGCCATAAATTGCCTTCTTGAGCTTGCATATCCTATTTGCCCTTTGAGCAAATTACCCTGGAGGTTGCTCCATAAGAACTGTCTCTGTAAGATATCCATACAAGAAGGCATTTTTCACGTCAAGTTGACAAACATCCCATGAGTAATTGATAGCCATAGAGAGAATAACCATGATAGAATTGAGGTGAGCAATTAGAGAAAAAGTCTGATCATAATCAATACCATGCATCTGAGTGAATCCTCAGACTACTAATCTAGCATTGTAGCAATCAACTGTACCATCTGCTTTATATTTAACTGTATAAACCCAACGACAGGTGACTACTTAGGCTCCAAAAGGACGGGTCACTAACTCCCATGTGCCACGAGCTACCAAAGTAGCTACATCTTCGTCCATTGTTGTCTTCCAGTGGGGAAGTAAAAGTGCTTCCTGGGAATAGACTCAAAGGGAAGAGACAAAGCAAAGGCACGGAGAGTGGAAGAAAGAGAGTCATAAGAAACAAAGTTGGAGATTGAATGAGAGGTGGAAGAACGACTACCTTTCCGAAGAGTTATAGGAAGATGAAGATCATTAGGAGGTGGATCTGCATTTGAGGAGGAAGTTGGTTCTACTGCTGATGGAGCTGGTGGTCTCTGATGTTGTTGATACACTTGTAAGGGACGTGGTGGATCTATCGTGTTAATACCAGACTCAACTACTGGCTCCTTCGAGACACTTGAATCACAAAAGTATCTCGTGGACTCGAAGAAGGTGACATATGCAGACACAAAGTAACGACAAGATGGTGGATGAAAACATCGGTATCTACGTTTGAGGCAGGTAGCAATAAGAGCAACATCAGACTATAAGTACTTAAGAACTTTCATGTGAAACATGATAGTGCGAGTGATATCAAGAATATGCTTGTGCTTGCGTTTCACCACCTCATTTTGCTGAGAGGTGTGAGGATAAGTAGTCTGATGAATGATTCCCAAGGATGTACAATAAGTCTCGACCTTTGTTGAACAAATTCAAGAGTATTGCCAATGCGCAAACATTTTGGAATAACACCAAATTGATTTTTTATTTCAGAAATAAAAGTATTGAGTACATCTAAAATGTGATTACGATCTTTTAATAAATAAACCCAAGACACTCTAGAAAAATCATCAATGAATACAACGTAGTACTGGTACTTAAACATAGACGGAACTCTGATGGGACACCATATGTCACAATGTACTAAATCAAATAAGCTAGAACTAGACATAAGACGTAAATGTCTAAAGGTAGTACGATGATGCTTACCCAACTGACACGACTCAGACTCAAAGGAGAAATTGACACCCAAGGTAAGGCTTGTTGCAACTTTTTGTGAGATAGATGAACTAACTGGTAGTTCTAAAGTGAAGCAGGCTTAGAAGTAGACGCGACAAAATGCTAATCCTCGAGGTATATCGTCACTAACCAGTAGGTATATACCATTTCCTCTTTCACAACCCAAACTTATCTTTCTCCTTGTACGTAAATCCTGAAAAATGCAGTGAAAGGGAAAGAATGTCACATAACAAAGCAATTGTTTTGTAATAGTACTGATGGAAAGGAGATTTACTGAAAGATCAGATACATATAAACTTTTTCAAGAGAAAACTGAGAAGAGGCCTGTACAACCCCTTCCCTAGACACGGAACAAGACCGAACATCAGCGATGATCACAGAACGAATATCAGAAAGCTGTGATAAACGAGTAAACAATTTTTTTATACTTGACATGTGAGAGGAGGCATCGAAATTAATGAGCCAAGAGGAATTCCTAGATGTCAGGAGGGCACTCGTACCTAAGGAGGAAGGATAAGGGCAGTGGCGACAAAGTCAATGACCTTTAGTTGTAAGAATCGCTCATAATCAGCTTGCGAGATGGTGATTGTCTGCTCGTCACTGGTGGAGGTAGCTGGCGAAGACTCTGTCGTGACATGTGTGGTGGAAGGCCTACCAATCAAGTCCCAGCATTTCTTAACTTGATGATCCATCCAACCACAGTGAGTGTAGCGAAGGCATTCTCCAGTGTCTGTACGGCTACGACCACCCCCTCGTGAGCCACTACGCCCTCGACCAAGCGTAAAAGGCATAACTGACTAATCAAGAATTGTAAAAGGCATGGCTGTGGAAATACATAGAACACGGGCAAAGGTTGTCTGTAGGTGGAGTACATTGTCAGTACTAAGAATCTGTCCACGAATCTGAGAGCTAAGATCAGGAGTCAAGCTGAAGAGATAGATCGTCACAGCCAATTCTTCACGATACTGTCTCATCTAATTGATATTTACTGTCAGGGGTTAGTACACCTCGAGCTCATTAAGTAGGGAATGTAACAGTATAAAGTGTTTTGGAACAGGCCGTTCCCCTTGATGTAGACTAAACAACTGCTTATACACCTCAAATACCTTGGAGATATTCTTCTCATTACCATAGGTAAGGCGAAGTATATCTCAGATCTTTTTGGTAGGCCTCAACATCGTCACTCCGTGAGTCACAGACGATTCCATACTGTTCACTATTCAAGAGACAATAGTGGCAACATCCGTGAACCAATCCTCATATGTAGCATCCTTACTATCAGGAGAAGGCTTTGTGAGATGATCAATTTTGCGGTGAGCAATGATAAAGGTCTCAAAACTCTGTGTCCATAAGAGATAATTCTTTCCATTCAATTTTTCTAATGTTCCACTTAGATTTTTCACCAAAGACTCACATGTAGTCAGGATAATAAGAGAATATACAGTCTGATTTTGTGTACCGGTGTAAGAAATCACTGATTTGATGTAGAAAAAATCAAATAATACAGCCACAAACACCTTTAAGAGACTAAATACACAACCCAGAGACACAAAAACATATGGATATCACGTATCCACACCCATATAGGAGAAATAAGATAGTGGAAGGCCTACCACATGACGAGAGGCACCAGATGATGGTTGAAACAAGCCTGGACAGGCTTTCTGACGAGACTAGGGCCGTGGGGTGACCCCTGCAGATGCTACAGTAGCCGTCGACGGTAACTAGGCTAGCTGTAGACGTTGACGAAAGGTGGGGAGGGAGGCGTACAGGTGGCTGGGCTAAAAGTTGGGTGCTTCTGACATGAACTGGTCGGTAGGAGGTGCTGTTCGGCGAGCATGGGACGGTTTCCGGCGAGCTTTGGCGAGGTTTCCGGCGACTGGTGGAGGGGTGGAGATTAGGGTTTTAACTTAAGTGTTGGTACCATATTGACGGAAAAAAGATAAAAACTGTCTATGTTATTTTTGATAGAAGAGTTACATATAGATAGAAACTATTAGATACCCAAAGATAAACGGATATCTAATAACCCAACAAACCATAATTAACATTAACATAGACTAAAAGACAACTCTAACAATTTTTAATTATGTTGATATCAAATTTCGTCTAATTAGTTTGTTCTATGAAATTTATTTTTAGTGCTAGAGTATTTGTAGGAATCAAACCAACATTAGGATGATTGTGTTTCTTTTTTTTACAAAAATCATGAATTCTTCCAAAAGTCTGTTAAATATAGCATCCACATCCACCAATTATATTTTGCCAGAAACATCATTTTTGTTGGTTGTTAGCTTCGCATCTGGCGACTTTTAGTGGTCTTCACCTGAAATTTATTACATGGTGGTCCTGTTGCCATCATTGGATTGGTATCTTCAATTTGATATTATGCTAGGTTGACCTCAGGTATTTGGAGTGTACAATCTAATCATGATGATCTACACCAAAACTCAATATCGGGTGCCACATTACAGTTCAGATCATTAAACAACAATTCAAAGTTATAGTGAGGAAATGAGATGTTTGTGACAGCTATATGACTACCAATGAAAATTGAAAAGACAAAGGAGATGTGAGTTGCGACTCATTGGCTGATTGTTAGAAATAATTTAAATACAAAATTGCTTCATTAGAGCTACACATTAAAACTGAGATCTTTTCTACCATGTTTTATTTAAAAAAAACCATTTTTACCATTTATTCCTATGGATCAGTTCTAAATTGTTTTTAATAGATAGCAAACTGCAAATGTTGTAAAATTTTACGGAACTTCAAGACAAATAATGCTCCTTGAATACTTTTCGAAATCTAGCCTAAGATAAATCTACAAGGAAAGTAGGAGCACCTTTTATAAACTTATTGTTGAAAATAGTTATCCTCCATCTCCGCTGTCATGTTTCAACTTTCAAGGTAGAAAAAATTCCCGAAATCTCAGGTGTTGAAAATAATTATCCTGCATCACATCGAATTGAATCTTTTTCGTTATGTATTTTTTTTATATTTTAATTTTGATATGTTAGTTCCTGTCTTTCAAATGGTCTTGAAGTAAAAAAAAAAAATCCAGACCTGTTCTTGTTTAGACTTCATATAATTACATATTCACTGCTAAAAAAATTAACATTATATTCGATATAAATAAACACTACATAAAAAAAAAAAACCTTAATTATTCAGACTTATACAAATAGAGTATCAAATCAAAGATTCAACATGATTACCAATTATTAATCACAACAAAGATAGAAACTATGACATCATGATCTCAAAAACAATTAAAGGCAACCTTTGAACACTAATACCACAGATATAAATGACATTTGAGAACTGGGATGAAAACTAGAGTCATGGTGTTTGACCGTTGGGGAAAAAAATCTTATTTGTAAAGAAGTGATCGGAACTTAATGGTGGTAGTTCAATGGTCTGACAAGTTAAAGGCAGTTTGAAGTGGTTCAGGGTGGTCGAACTGGGGATGTAGTCTCTTAAGTAATTGTACCAAAGTTTTGGGTGGCTCACAGTTGGATCTTATAGATTATGTGGTCAGGGTTGGTTTTTCCAAACACTGCTTGAGAGAAATAGCCAACAGTTTTTTTAAAACTAAAAAGAGCATATAAAGAGGGAGAAAACAGCTTACATATTTCATTTTCTGGTTGAAACCTTGAAATAGTAGAAAATGAGTTAAAGCATAATCTCTATATTTATGTAGGTCTTTCTTGTGTATAACTATTCCATCTTTTTAGTCTATCACTGTTATGTTTTGCTGGGTTTTTTTTTTTACATTCAATGGCATATCATATCTGCTTTTCTGGTGGTGTTGACTAATTCAGGCACATGACTGTCTTTTTTTTCTTACTGAAACATTTGCAATATTGCA